>PVLA01017997.1:0-15708 GCA_004027455.1 Hydrochoerus hydrochaeris | reverse complement strand
ATTCCCCAAGGCCAATGTGTTAGTGCTGGATGCCAGCTCAGTGCTGTTGGGAGGTAGTGGACCCTTTAAGAGATAAGGTCTATGGGGTGGTCTTCCAGTCACTAGGTGTGTCCTTGTCAGCCCCTCGTCTCCTTCTCTTTTGCTCTTTTCTGACTTGGCTGTAAGATGAATGGGTTTGCTATGCCAGACATTTCTGCCAGGACATGGTGCCTAACCAGGGACCAAAAAGCATCAGAGTTAATTGAGCATGAAATGAAACCTTTAAATCATGAGCCAAAATGAATTCTTTTTTCTCTATAAATTGATTATCTTGGTTATTACATAGCATGACAGAAAGTTGACTATCACACTATCCATATTTCATGAATAGAGAAGTTGAAATTCAGAGAGGCAAGCAACTTGCCTTAGGTTTTACAACCAATATTTGAGGATTGGAATTTGACAGTCCAATTGACTCCAAATACTGTTGATCATTATGCTCTGAGACTGCTTCTGTGTCGAACAGATAGGTAGAAGTCAAATATTTGCATCTTTCCTGATCAACTGTGTGGAAGTGGGGGCCTGCCCCTGATTCAAGATGCTTTTGACAGTGCTAATCTTATCCATTTTCCCCTCCCTAGAAAACCAAAAGATTGTGAAGACCTACTACTGCTTAATACTTCATTCAAGTGTTTACTTCATGGAGTTCTTTAAAACCAGCCTACTCCAAGTCCAACTCTAGCTCTAGCCTCTGATCAACATTATTCTGAGATTCCTGTATAGTGATGAATAAAATTTGCGGTAAATTGTGATTTTTATAACTTCTAGTACTGAATCTTAAACTCCCATTTGAAAGAGGAGACAAGACTTAAAAAAGATCTTGTAAAAGTCAAGCTGAAGGCACAAAAGGCCATTATGAACAAGAAAGAAAAGTCACCAAGTCCCAGAGGTGAGGCAAATCACAGGCATTTAGGTTAATGTGCTATTATTAAATTTTTATTTTTACTTTGTTGTATGAGCCTTGCAGCCAAAGTTTAATCACTACTGTTGTGTTTCATTCAATTTAGAGAAAGAATCACCAGAGGAGGAGAGGATGTAGCTCAGTGGTGGAGCACTTGCTTAGCTTGTGGGAGGCTTTAGGTTTGTCTCTTGGCACTGTAGAAATAAGCAAAACAAAAAAACAAACAACAAAACAAAAAAAACTTGAGACATGGTCACACCTGACTTTCTATCTTTTGCAAGCATTTCCCATTAAATTTTGACAAAAAAAATAGTACATTCAGACAGAATGTCTGAAGGTAATGAGATTTCCCACAAAAATTAGTGCTGTGGAAACCAGCATTTAATTGCTTGCTGAAAGATAGTAATAGATTGGCTAATATTTTAATCCACTAAAATTGTGAATATTCATGAACTGAAATTTCTTAAGAACTTATTATATTCCACAATAAGAAGCCCTTATCAATTAGTGAGCAGAAGAGTATCAATATAGATTAATGATAAGACAGCAACATTTATTGAGTGCTACTCTGCACAGAAACAGTATTTGTACCTAGTGTGTTTATAGCTTGATATAAAATACACTATGCTTGCACTGACTCTAGCTTGTTAGGTTATCTCTTCAAGGGAAAGTTGTGTTACTTAAGGGTGTTGTTGTTTTGTTTTGTTTTTTTGTTTTTGGTCTTTTTGAGACAGGAGAGCCATTGCTACTTCCAAGTCTAGAGTGTTCTGCGGGGACGGGCCAGTAGAATCATCTGTACTGGCAAATCTTCAATCAGTTAGTGGCCTGGGAAGAAGTAGGGTACAACCATGTCCCCAAATAACTGGAGAGAAAGGGAAAATATCCTAGTCATTCTTGTGGCCTCATGTGAAGAAGGACAGAATCCAGAGATAGATAAGAACTGGCTGGTTTCTGAGAGGCTACTAAGCCTGACAGTAGGGTGCACCATCCTGAGAAATACTTGGTAGTGGATGCTGATGGTGAGGCCAAAAAGAGTTGAGACCACTGCTCTCTGATGGAGGGACCAGAGGTGGGCCTATACACCATTCAAAGAAAGAGAATAAATTCTCTATGTGAAATCTAACATATTAGACTAGATTGCCAGTGTTAGAGCAAACCAAAGGCAGACTGCAGAGCTATCATTCTGAATTCTATAAAGCACTATAGTAACCCGTGTTACTTATAATTATATTCATTCATTGTCCATAGCTATAATGAAATACCCAAGGCCGGGTACTTCAAAATGAAAATGCTTGTGGGAGATGAGAGTTTAAATAGCATGGTAGTGGCTATGGCAGAGTTTGACTGGCTTTCACATCGTGATGGGCCTCATCATGGCAGACACATAGGTGAGAAGGGGAAGTCATATATTGAGTTGGTAAGCCGGAGAATGGGAAAGGCAGACCTTGCTCTTCTGCAACAGCCTTCTCAGGAGAATTAATTAGGGTCCCACAAGAGCTACCTTCATCCCTTCCAAGGGTAATGTTCCCAGTGACCTCAGGACTTCCCACTTGATTCCATCTCTTTAAGTCCCTCTGCCTCTTAACCTCTGTGCTGGGGACCCAACTTCCAACACATAAACCTCTGAAGAACAAAGCCCACATATAAACCATAACTGTAGTATTGCTGTGCACATTTCATTACCCTACAAAGGGCTGTGAGTGTGATGCCATGGTGTAGGTACTTCTCTATCCTTCCTCTGTCTCCACAAGTGACCAGGTAGTCCCAAGTCCTCCCTGCTTGACAACCAAATCCAACCTGCTAGGGTGGAAAAAAGAATGAAAAACTAAATCATCTTCACTTCCTACCCTGAGCCCTTCTCTCCATCCCAAGCCTCACCTGTGTCAAGAATGGGAGAAACTGAATTCAGCAGAATATGTTTCAATAACTGGGTCTAATCAGAAATTATGTGCTCTGATGAAGATATCAGTAGGGGAGGGAAGAAGCTTCATTTGATATAGTATCCCCAAAGGCAGTGGTGAAAGGAAGAATCGATCCTTATACTCGCAAAGAATTTAAGTTCCTTAATGAGTCAGTTGAATGCATAATTGACTTTAGAAAGATTGTCATCCCGTAAGTCTGATTTTTTTTTTTTCTAAATTTAGGTTTTTAAGAAGCAAAGTTAAGGCTGGGCAGGTATCCCAGTGGTGGAATTATTGTCTAGTATATGTGAGGTCCTGGATTTGATCCCTAGCACTACAAATAAAACATTAAAGCAACAGTCATCTAAAAAATTAATTTTTGAGCTAATATAACTTTTTGAATATATAAAGTTTTAGTATTCTGTAGTTTCTGCTTCATTCTTTGTCCTTGTGAAAATGGAGGAAAATTCATGGGATCTGGAATGAAAATTGTCCCCCAGAGAAGACATTCTTTAAATAGGAGACATCTTATCTCTTTAGGGAGGAAGAAAGCCCTATTTTCATTCATCTGTGTTTAGTGCCTTTTTCCCAAGGGTGGCCTCATACATAAAATGTGGGTGTGTATCCTAGGACTCCAGTCACTGAACACCTCTCACCCTAAAAGATCCATACCGTGTCCTTAGATAAGGAAACAGAGCTGATAAAAACTTCCAGAACTGAAAGTGGATAACCCCTCGCTCTTTGGTCTTGTTTGAGCTGCTTTCATCATATTACACAGACAAGAAAATCAGGACCAAAGTAAACCTAGCTTCTGAGGATGTCAGCATATTATGTAAAAGTCTGAGTCCCTGTTTTGATGTTTATTTGCTCAAAACTTTGCCTTTACTCGGAAGACTTGCTTAAAATTTTCAATTTATTTTGAGTAAATTGGGGTTCGATATTACAAAAACTTTCAGTATACTGAACCATTTATTTATTTATTTATTTTAAAGGCAAAACAAAAAAAAGTGCAAAATTTCAAAATAAGATTGCAGGAGAGTAACAATGATTAGTACATTGTGTATGGTTATCTTCAAAGTAGCTGCTCATATTGCAAGATATAAGCATGAAGAATTGAGCTATTAACATAGGTACAAACCTTTCTTTTCAGTGAATTAACAGCAATTGGTAGTATATCTTATATATATATATCTTTTATATATATATATCTTTCTTTTCTCCTTTCCCCCATTCCAGTTTCTCTTTCCTTTTCAACAGTTTCTTTCATAAAATAAACCATTAATTAGGAACACAGAGTAATGACTTTTTAAAAACTGAGTGTGCACTGGTGGGAGATTTAGCTCAGCAGCTCAAGTGCTTGCCTGGTAAGCAGGAGGTTATGAGTTCGATCCCCAGTAAAAAAAATAAAAACAAAAACAAAAAAAACCCCACAAACAATCAATACCCTGAGCGAGCAATGTAGAAACGCACATGATCACCTGTCTTACATCTTGCCATGTGTGCAGAGTTTTGTGGAAAGTTGTGCTGGGATTGTGAAGAAAAGATGGTGAGAAAAGACAGATGGAGTAGACTGGGAAAAACCATTGTGATAAACGAATGCATGGATGGGTTTTTCAGATTAATCTCTGATTTACTGGTTAGGAAGTTGAACTTGAAGAAGGGCTGCAAAAATTAGATTGTTCAGTAACTGATTACTAAGAGCCAGACTCTCAAAGTATACCAGCTTTCCAGGGTGTAGTCTGATTTTGAATCTATATATTTTGAGAGTGTGTAGGGACCACTGAGACTCAAGGATATGTGGGCAGGCATAGCCTTTATGGCAAGGAAGGCCAAAACAATTTTTTAAAAAAGCACAATTTTTCACAAGCCTTAACTTTCACTAGCACTCTGCTACTTAATCCCTACTTAATTCTCATAGCAGCTGTAGAGTACGTTTTGTATTTCATATGAAGTCATTGACTGACCCAGGATCACCTAACTGAAGCCAATTGACCACCCTCAGTCTTCTGATGCCAGCTCCAGTGTTCTTTCCCTGGTGGGCTCAATTGGAAGGGTGGGGTGAACCCAAGGTCAGAGTACCTCCCATTGGTATGTATATGCCTGAAATTAGCTTCTCTTTTGCTAACATTGTGTGTTCTTTTCATAGACAACATAGATTTTTGCATTTCTTCTATTTTGCTTTAGTTCCTAAAAAGCCCAATTTCTGATCTTGTCACAATTTAAGAAATTGCATATAAACTTATGGTCATAGTTTCCCATCCTACCCACATTAATTGATCACCTTGACTTTTTATTTACATTTTCTTACATTAAAGTGACATGCATATCATCATACTTTTCAAATTATTTATGGAACAAGCTGGGTTATAAATGTGTAAACAATAATGTCAGAATGTGACAATTGACAGTTTTTCATTTCTGGAGGCAAGAGCCATCATTCTGAGTCCTATAAAACCACATTCAACATGCATCTTTCTACCTGTGCTTGGATGAACAAGCAGTTGTACATAATGGTGTTGCAAAGCACTCACACATAGGTCCCTGACAAACATTCTATTACCATAACAACTGGTTTTTATTGAGTGTTGTGAGGGTGGTGCTGCTGTGGGCATTGAGCACTGGGCCTGTGTCTCCCGCTGCAGACAGGAAGCAGTGTCTTTTCAGTCCTGGACATTCCCTGTGGGAAGAGGTATCAGCCTAAACTTTTCAGATAATCACACTACAGGGGGAAGAATGCTCTGGCTGCAGAATTGTTTGGTCTGTGGATTTTCATGCCACTCCATACTGTTTCTTCCAGTTCCTGCTCAGTCCATGTAGGTGAGGACACAACTTTTACTCCTTTGCTGAAGTCCTTCTGCTTTCCCTTCTTACTCTGAGTCAGGACTTGAGGCTTCATAATCTCTGAGATCTACAATCCTGACCCTTAAGGAAAATATGACCATTACCCTCTCCAAACCCAATCTCCGCATAATACAGCTCTAACATTCACAAGTTAAAGATGTTGCATGGACCAGGGATTTAGCTCAGTGGCACAAGCACGTGCCTGTCAAGTGTGAGGTCATGAGTTTGATCCCCCCAAAAAGAAGATTTTGCACACCATAAAGTTTAACAGTGAAATAGTCTAGTAGAATTCTTAACAGGAATCAGAGATTAACCTAAAACTGAACTTGGATGTCTTCATCCTGTAATTTTTTTTTAAAGTCCAATCACTAAATTGTGAGCTAGACAGTTACAGAGATGTTTCATGGTTTATCACTGCTGTCACTGACTATGACAATGAGAGTAGTCACTGAATGAAGATGGATTGGTACTAAGCATTTTGCTAAGATACCAGCCTGCAAGACCCTGGCTGAAGAGTTCATGGTTGAGGGCACCTTTGTAGGACAAAGCCACTGAGCACACACATGGAATTACACATCAGTCCCTTTGTGCCATCAATTTATAGTTCTGCAGTACTGGAGGAGTGAGAGAGCCATTTAGATACAGATATAGGGAGAATTTGCTATCTCTTTTCCAATTTTAGAATCCTGTGCTAAAATGGGCAATTTAGAATAATGAAGCTACCATGTGCTTCTAAACCTCTCTTATTGCTATTGAATTGCTACATTTAGATCTTAACTCTGCTGTTCAATCTTCCTTTCAGACATCTTAGAGATTCTGCTGACTTTTAATACATTTAGTGTACAAAGTAAGTGGGGAAAAAATAGTTGAGCTTCCTTTTACTTGGTTTAAATACCTCTAGTGAGATAGTGACAGTCATTGGAAGGTGGCTCATTTTACAAGTTAGTGCTTTTCTTGCTTTGGGTCATAATCCCTGTGGAGTATTAATAAAGCTACCATGGAAATTAATAAAAAGCTTTCAATGCGGATATTCTCAAATCCATGTATCTCCTTCAGATATCAGTCAGCGTGATAAAACTTTTTGGGACTGAGTAGCACTGGCAGAGCCTCTTGGTATGCAAATATTGGGAAAGAAAGAGTCAGGCTAGCCTAAGTGGCTAACTTTGCAAATTCTAGATCAATGGCTCACAATGGGTGGCAGTCAGGATCACCTAGGAACACATTACAGATGCAGATTCTCAAGTCTTACCCCAGACCTACTGACTTGACAACCCTGAAAGCCAGGCCAATTTATGACATGAATCTAGATGACTCTGGTGTCCAGTGAATTTGGCAATCAGTCCTCCACCATTCTAGGGCAGGACCAAGTGTCTTGAATGCAGTCATGCTAGGAGAGCAGGGCACATACTTTGATTTCTTGGGTTGGAGTCTGTCCAGGTGTAACTAATGCAAGGGGGTTGTTCCCAGGTGGAACACTGAAGACTATTCTTCTTTTAAAGTGTCTTTTTTGTTTGGGTGGAGGGAGTCATAACTCCTTGGCCTTAGTTAATGGTGTCAGTAATTACTTGGACTGTTTATAATTACATAGTGGTGCGATAAATTGGGTGGTTGGGAGCTACTCTTGTGGAAAGATGCATGAACATGGGCCCAGCCCATACGAGAGACAAACAACCAGATATTATAAGCCACAGTACTACAAACTAAAGCATTTTAGCACTTGAGACACTCAATCTCTGCCTTTCCTCATTGAACCTTTGCTTTCAGTACATTTCCATGTCTGCATTTTACAATGGTTCCTATAAAATTGTGAGAAGAATCTTAACAGCAGAATGTGCAATTAAAAAGGTAAGTGCTGGCATTGGCACTTTCAAAAGATCTGTCTGGGCTTTCCCTCCAAGAATAGCTGCAAGAAGCTAATCAGGAAAGAGCCCTTTCCTTACCTTGTGGTTTCTTCTATTAATGAGATGCATAGTTGCTGAGGAAAAGGCTGGTGCCTGGATGTTGCAGCCTTTGATAACCTGCCTTGATTTCCCTTTATACCTGGAATAGCCACCACCATCCTGTCCTTCTGGAACAGGCATACAAATTGTTCTTTCTCAGAAAATATCACTATTCCTCTTATTTTTTATCTTGTCACTATGAAACCAGAGGCCTCAAATTGAATCAATTTGAACAAGCTGGGAATTAGCATAGCTCAAAGAAGACTGAAGAGTATTTACTGTCTATGTGAACCTATTAAAAAAGTCACACTGGTTTTACTTTATGTCCCATCATTTGTCAGGAACACTTAAGCCTCTAATATGGTTACCTTAAAAATGTCTAAGTGGAAATATTATCCCCAAACTATCCTGAACTTGAGCCTGCAACTCAGGAATGATTTGTACAACTTCTTAGGACAAGCAGAATTGGTTGGTGGTTTTTTGTTTTGTTTTTGTTTTTGTCTTTTCGAGATAGGTTCTCACTATGTAGTTCAGGTTGGCCTTGGGCTCACTTTGTAGCCCAGGCTGGTCTCAAACTTGCAATGATCCTCTTGCCTCAGCCTCCCGAGTGCTGAGATTACAAGCGTGAACCACCACACCGGGCTAGGCAAAGTTATTAATGGAGATGTCTTATCAGCTCACTTGTGTACTAATGTCTCTTAAAATTTTACTTGAACAGGATTGCATGGCTTACTGATACAATAACATATTGCTTTATCCAGGCTCCTGCTTTTATGATTTCAGGATGCTTCCCAGAGTTCTAGGTTATGACAATCTGACTTTGCAAGTTACAAGTTAAAGCAATTTGCTAGCATCCTTGGCTGATGGTACAGAAGAAATTTTTGAGTGGAACAATTTGCACTTAAAGAGAAGAAGTTCTCCAAAACTGAGGGAGCCAGAATCTGTGGTTAGGGCCACCCTTCTTTTGTTGCGCCCCCTGTGCTGGGGAGCTCCAGACATATTAAACATTGTCAAGTGTTTTGGCTATGTACCTAACTTGCTTTTTACTCTGTTTACTTCTTGTACGGAGCACAGTAGCAGGGATTCGGATGATCCTGATGCATTATTCCAACAGGATCATTATTTTGTCTACCTTCTTTCATTCCAACTAGAGTCACCTTTGTCTCTGGATGAAGAGGTCTTGTTTCTGTGGGAGTTGGCAGAATGAAAATACCACTGGGGGGCGCCCAAGTCCTCAAAATAGTTCAGCTAGCCGAGTAAAAGCTGCTGGGCTGAGCAGCCAGCCTCAGAATCTTCCCAAGCTTCAAAAAACGAGCTCCCCCAACCCGCCCCCAGGCTCTGGAATGATCCAGGAAGCCTTCGCGGGTTCACTGGACAGAGAAGAGTGGCTCTGGGAGGAGATGCTGCGGTGGGATTTGGGGAGAAAGGAAGGGATTGAGGCGAAGAAATGGCAAGAGAACTGGTGGAGAGAGAACAAAGGAGGGGAGAAGAGAGGGAAGAGGAAGGGAGGCAAAAACAGGTTTTGATCAGACAGGGGACTGGGGGGAGGTGCAGGAAACTAGTGTTTCAGCAGACCACCTGGGGTGGCAGGGACAGGCAGGGTGGCATGTTCAGGCTTCCTTGGGGAATGTTGGACATGTCCAGCAGGTCCTAGGCATCCCTTGGCCTGGCTGGGTCATCAAGGTCTGCGCAGACTCCTCTGCCAAATTGCAGTTTTTATTTTTTTATTTTTGCCTGTTCTGAGGCTTTAACTCAGAGCCTTCCCAGTGAGCTAGACCCTCCACTCTTAAAATTTTGAGACAGGGTATTGATAAATTGCTCAGTTTCTCAAGCTGGACTGGAACTTTCAATCTTCCTGTCTCAGCTTCCAGGTATACTAGGAGTGCAGGTGTGTGTCCCCACTTGACTTGCAGTTTTATGTTTTTGTTGCTTTAGAATCACAATTTATTGTTTGCTGACAGCACCTCCCCCAGTGGAAGCAGGGGTGAGGATAGGGAAGGGTGCATTTGGTGATAATGTTCAGTGCTTTTAAAATCACATTTTACTACTGACACTTTTAACCCCGAGATGATGAAAAGGGAAGGACCTTTTCTCATTTGAAATTCTTTTGGACTGGTTAGAGTTGTTAGCATGTACTGAGCTCTTGTGTTTGGATATCGCTGTAGGATTTAACAAGTCTGATGCCATGGTGAAAGATGGTGGTGCTTGCCTAGAATCCAAGCACTAGAGAGGCTGATGCAGGAAGATCATGACTCAAGGCCAGCCTGGACCATACAGCTAGACCTTACCTCAAAAAATAAACAAATAAAAAATTTAAGAAAGATTTATAGAAACCTGATGAAGCAACTGCTTCGTGGCTCCTACCAAGGGATGTAAAATGACTTGCCCAAAGTCAGACGCCAGCAAGCTGCAGCGCCAAAACTATGAACCCAGCCTAGCTTCAGAGCATGCGCTTCAGTAAGTTCACTAAAATTAATGTCAGTTAAGTGGTAGAAGTGGAGCCTGAATTTAGATTCATCTCCAGATATTACTGCATCCACTATACTGTGCACATGGTCCTCAAAGTTTTTGGCTCAAAGTTTTTGGACCCCTTTATAGTTTAATTATTGAAAATGCTAAAGATTTACTCTTTTTTTTTTTTTTAGAGGTTCAGGAGTGCAGCTCAGTGGTAGAGTGTGTGCTTAGCAATTGTGAGTCCTGAGTTTAATTCCCAGAGCCACCACCATTGTCCAAAAAAACAAAGAAAAATCCATTACCTATCATTATTTACTGGACTATAAAATTTAAATAGGGCCGGGAATTTAGCTCAGTGGCATAAGCACCTGCCTTGCAAGCATGAGGTTGTGAGTTCGATCCCTGGTACCCAAAACAAAACAAAACAAACAACAACTATATATATATATATATATATATATATATATATATATATATATATATGTTTAAATAGTGAAATTCAAATATTTAAATTTATTTCAAAATAACCCATTTCATGTCAACATAAGTGACTTCTCTATGAAAAATAACTGTTTGCAAAATAATAATAGAATTACTGTGAGAAACAAGGTTCAATTTTCTACTAAATACAAACTTAATATTATTGGATAGAGAAAATTTAATACAGAAAACCACAAAGAAAAGACAAACAGAGAAAGAATCTGAAATCCTGCTTCATGGAAAAACTCTGCTTGCATTTTTCTGCATGTTGTTCTAACCTCTCAGAGAGACTCTGGGTTGCAGATATCATGCCTTCCTGCCGCTAAAACAGCCACCTTAGATTGCAGCAATGTAAAAGTGCTTGTGCAATGAGAATAGGACATCATCTTAAGGCCACACCGTGACCTGCAGAAGGATATGGGTGGCCTTGATCACATGCTTCCAGACTTCACTGGAGAACACAGAGCTTGGAGTACACTTTAGGTTGTTAACCGTAGAAAGCTCACACCAAACCAAAATGACCTATGTTGTTTCTTTTGCCAGGAGCCAAAGTGAGGACTTCGTTGCTTTAGCCTAAATATACACTCCTTTGCTGGGAGAGCAGCAGTGGTTCCCACCACTGGCTCCTTCAGTTCTGCTGAAGCTGCCTTCACCTTGGCTTGATCACCCCAGTGAAAGGTGTGGCCATTCCTGCTTGGACTTGAGGTTAGAGAGAGCTGGGAATGAGTGGATGTTGTTAGGGTAAACTGAGGAAGGTGAGGAAAATCCAACCCAGTGGCCACCAGGCGACCAATTCTTGTTCTGTGCCTCCCTACAGCAGGACAGCTGAGACCCAGGCTACCAGCCTCTGAACAGAATAGCGAGCAACTAATATTGCCCAGGGCAGGGCTGTGAGCAGGTATCGCTGGCTGCCTAGAGCCTGCCTGGAATTTGGAGGGGACCTATGATATTCTCCATCTTGCTGGCACAACACTACAAAATGCAACTTTAAAGTCAGATTTTTCAGACTTCCTCAGGCCTACAACATAAACCACTCCCCTCCCCTCTCCTCACCCTGAGGAATAGGCAGAATATGCAGATCTGGCACCCAGAGACAGTTCAGGGAAAGGTGCGGTCTGGGTCCAGGAGGTGATGAACCAAGGCTGGACCTGTCTGCTGTCTCCCTTCCTTCTGTTCCCTGCTGGAATAGACGCCAGCACACATGTACGTGGTGAATGGTGATTTGCAGGATGAGGCCCCTCCGTCTCCTCAGAGCTAGCCTTGAATAAATCCTTCCTTTTTACTGAAATAAATGACTCCTTGATTTGGTCAGCAGCAAACCAACAAACCTGGGCACATAAGCCTAAGTGGCCAGTAACTGGATTAGAACATGAAGGATGCCAGAGAACACATGCAATTTGTGATCAGCAAGTCTAGGACCAGGGAACCAGGATGATATTGCCCCCTCCTTTAACAAATGCCACATGCCAGTTCCATCAGCAGTCTCCTGGGGACAGGACCTTGTGGTAGAGCCCTGTGTTCCCCTCCCAGCCCTGCAGTAAATTAATACATATATTTTCCCTACTACTCTGGGTATCATGGTGAATGCACCTAAGTTCAAGCCAGTCCCAGAAAGTGGTCTATTCTTTTTTAGAAACTCTTTGTAATATTGTTTTCTCTACTTGGTAACAAATGTAAGGTTTTAGTTTGCAAAGAGAGAGTAAAGTATCATAACTCAAAGTGTCTTACTCATGGAAGACTTCTGTCTACAAAGACCTGCTCTTTGCTACCAGGGAAAACATCTTCCTTCAGCTGTTGTCTGTCAGGAACTTTTGCAGACTGGCTTCAGTTGGGCAGGAATGGTTATTAGGGAAGGCCATGCGGTATTATTATCACATGCCATGGAATCAGAATTATATTTTCACAGCAGGAAGAACAGAAATGGGATTCTAAATAGATCTCAGACCGGTTCCAGATTCTCAGGACCAGGTCTTAGATCTGGTTTCTGCATCCTCATTTTACATTTCAATAAAAGCCAGTGCCCTGCTAGCCAAGAGTTTATTTGGCCAGTGTAATCTAAGAATGCATCGGGTGATTTGTGGTGGGAGGGATGTGTTAACCAGACCCACACTGCTATTCAATATCCCAGGCCTAAAGCTCTTCCTGTGAGGTTGAAAGAAGAGCCAAGTGTCTTGGAAAGTTCTTCTACTTTCAGGGACCTTTGGATTTCTTGGTTGCAGCTGGATTTGATGCTATGGGAAAGAAGAGAGGTGATTTGTCCCATAGCCTAGCTGCAGGGAGGGAGAGCCCAGACCCCAAGACAGCACCCCCTCCTGCCTGGCTCTAGGGCTGGGGCTAATGAATCCCTGAGCTGATTGGATTCTTCAGGAATCGCCTCATTCAGCAGAATGATTGTGGAGCTCCTAAATATATTATCCTCTGGGTCAAGCATCTATTCACAAGCATTCATGAAGGAACTGCCATGTGGCAAACACCACACTCAGGGCCCAACATCATTGGCCAATTGTTCGCTCAGAAATTGTTTCCAGACAAGATGAGGTATTGATAATGAGCTGCAGCCTGTGTGTGTGTGTGTGTGTGTGTGTGTGTGTGTGTGTGTGTGTGTGTGTGTGTCTGAAATGCTCCTTGATTTCTGCCCAGCTCTGGCTGGAAAATGCTTCCTGTTGTGACTTTTTAACCAATGCTCAGAGTTTATATATGATGGAGAGAGTTTAATTTGTTCCAAATCAAGAGGAGAACTGAAGGGATTTGTGGTGGGGAGGAACTCCTGATTGGTAAGCAGGAGTCTCCCTAAATGTAAAGAAAAAGTAGGTCAGGAAGAAGGGCCCCAGAACTACCTCCCAGAGCTTTGGCTCCTGCATGAATCAGCAGAGGGACAAGGAGCAGCCACTGCCTGCCGCAGCCCCGTTACTGCTTCAGATTTATCTCCTTTCACCACAGCCTCCCCATCTGTTCTAGCCTCTAATTACAAATGCAAAAAATAGCTAATTTGCAATGGCATCATAAAAAAGGGAAATATAAGTGACTTAAGAGCTGCTCAGTGGTATTTGGTCATGTTTTACACACTACGGCCAGAGACAAACTGTTTTCTCCCCATTCTCAGAGAATTCCCTCCTCTCAGCCAGGTCCTTATTTAGGCACCAGAGAATCGCTGTCAAGTTGCAAAGGAGGAGCTGGCCAGGGAAAGACACTCCCCACTTGCCTGGGACAAGGAAGGGACCAATCACTGAGGTTACTGTTCAAGGCCAATTGCCTGCTGTGGTTGCTAGGTTTTCTGAACTGCTTGGGGGGAAAAGAAATTAATGTAGGCATAGTACTATGCATCTAATTATGATCACAATATAAGTTATTATTATTATTTTTGGTACCGGGGTTCAAACTTACAACCTCACGCTTGCCAGGCAGGTGCTTATGCCACTGAGCTAAACCCCTGGCCCCAAGTTTTCTTTGTGGTGCTGGGGATCAAACCGAGCTTCACACACACTGGCCTTGTGCTCTACCATTGAACTACCTCTCTGGATTTTTTGTATTTTTATTTTGAGACAGAGTCTTACTAATGTGGCCAGACTGGCCTTGGATTTGTGATCCTCCTCCTTAGCCACTCAACTACCAGGAAGGGGCCACGACACTTAGCAAAAATGAATTAATTTATCTAAAAATTTTTAATTGTTTTTTTAAAATTTTTTTTCTGGTTTTTTTGAGGCAGGGTCTCTTACATAGCCCAAATTGACCTCAAACCAATTGCAATTCTTTTGCCTCAACCTCACAAGTGCTGGGATTACAGGCATTTACCACAAGCAGGTTGTGCTGGTTTGTTTTATTTTTTGAGAAAGGGTCTTGCTGCATAGTTCAGGGTGGCCTTGAACTCACAATCTTCTTGCCTCAGCCTCATATGTAAATAGGATAACAGGTGCATGCCACCATGCCAAGCTGGCTGAAAATACTTTTAAATTAAATTTACTATTTAATGGATATATTGAAGCATAAAAATCATACATATTTATGGGGCATCATGCAGTATTTCAATAATATATACACTGTATAATGTTTAAGTTGATTAAATATAGCTCTCTCCTTTGACATTTATTATTTCTTAAAGGAAAAAGCCTTCTAAATCCTTTCTTTCAGCTTTTTGAAATGCATAGTCCATTGTTTTACCTGCAGATGCCTCTCTGTGGAGCAGCACCCCAGAATGTCTTGCGTCTGTCCAACTGTACCCAACTTGGTGCCTGTTGACCCACCTGTTTTCCATCCCCCCTCCCTTTAGTTATTTTCTTTTCAACTCTGCTGGTGATAAATTACAAGGGTGATGGGGTGTAGGATACACTACCTCAAAATATAGCATATTGGGGTCCTGAATATTTTCAGCTAAAGGAATTTAAGTAAGCAGAAGCAGAAAATCTCTCTGGGTTCCTCCTGCCCTTTGTCCCTGAAGCAGGTCTTAAACCCTGGAAAGGTTGTTCTGTCCTCCCTCTGACACTACCCTAAGGCCCTCACCTGGGGGAGAGAAAAGTCCTTATCTCCAAAGATGGGGGTAGGGGAGGTAGGGGAACCCGAACCAATAGCCTTGATTGGCCCCTTCCCCGCCATTAGCTCAGGCCCCTGCCCGCTCCCACTTCTCCATCACTACCCACTTCTGCACTGAACCGAGTCCCAGAATACACAGGCTTAACCATGTCCTCAACTTTTCAATCCTTTCTGAAACCTCTCGTATCACATAACACTTCCTAAATACATTTGTATGCTCTTCTCTGTTAATCTGTGGTCAGGGTCCTAACCATGAACCTGGGGCGGGTAGGAAAAAGTATTTAGTTTTCTTCTCCTAGAAGGATCTATCATGAATTTTGCATTTTTCTTAGAAACACAATGACAAAGGCACATGTACCCACACAACTGTAGCTTCGCGCTTCCTTTTCTTCCAGCTTGTATTGGTTAAAGTTCTCCTCTTCCTGCTTTCTACCCCTCACCATCCAGGACCTTAGAAATTGCCTGCTGCAGCAGCAGCAGCAAAAGGTAAAACACAGAACGAAAGATCTAGAATCGGGCTGCCTGTGTCACCCCATGCCAACCACTGGGTAGTTATGTCACAATGGCCTCCCTGAGTGTGCTGCTGTTAGGTATGGATGCAGCTGAACAGCACTTGTCCTGCCTC
>PVLA01017996.1:0-15683 GCA_004027455.1 Hydrochoerus hydrochaeris | reverse complement strand
AGAGGTGAGGGTGCGGAGCTGGAGGAAGCGCGGGCTCAGGGGGGACACGCAGCCGAGCGCCCCGGGGGCAGAAGGCTCGGCGCTGAGCTTCGCTCCCATCTGTGGAGGCTTCTGGCCTCCGCGCTGTGCTCGGCCAGGTCTGTGCCGGTGCCGGCTCCGAGGCTCCCCAGACCCCGTCCTGCTGCCCACAGATGGGCATCGCCGGGGTTATGACGGGGCAAGGCGGCCTCACCGCTGCCGGAGCTCGGAGTTACCCACGAGTCCTCCTCTTCCCTCACGGGGCCTCTCCCCTCTCCTGAGGCTTCACTGCCTGGGACACAGACGACAGGAGACCCGGAGGGGACACCTCGTGGGCACAGAGCTGGGTGTCCTCATCTGTCCCTCGTTCCTCCCCCTCATCCCACCTGCCTCAGCCGCCTGGGGCAAGGGGCAGACACAGGAGTCTCTGTCTTTCTGCTTTGTCTCCAAAAATGAAAACCTTGATCCTCTTATCCACAGTGCAAAGGTTGTGAGCTCTTTAAAGTATTTATTAAAATACATGTGCGTAGTCATTATTTTCTCCCAATGCCTGTGATTTGGTCCTTGATCTGTACTGAAGACAAACATGTGGTAAGGTGCCCGTGCCGTGGGATTGCAGCCTCGGCCGCCGTGCTGGGTGATGACAGTGTTCACCGGGCCGTGTGCAGGGCCGTCCCGGCTCGGAACTGCTTCCGCCGTCCTTCTGAGCAGCCAGGGAGCCACTAAACATTTCGATGCAAATCGCGCCTGATCAAGTGTTTCATCCTTGTACATTCTGAGACTACAGCTATTGTGTTGGGAGCCGAGCCACAGAGGCCGGAGACTGATCCCATGCGTGGGGCTGAATAAGTCCAGCCCAGAAAATCAGAGAAACCAAAACAAACTATGTAAACAAGTTGTCCCAGCACTGAGAGGCAGGGCCAGGCCTTGGGGGGGGGGCGGGAAACAAGTTGCTGGCAGCGGGGTTGGAGTTGGTACTTTTCCGTGGAGGGTATAAATAAAGGGGCTGCAGTGCTGAGCAGCTCCTTCCTCCCTTCAGGAGGGTAAGGGCTCACCTGACCCCAGCTTTGTCTTGTCTTTGTTTTTCTCATCCTCTCTCAGTCCTTTACCCCAAGAACCTCAGGAGCCGCATTGTGTCACAGCATATGGTGCCTGAACAGGGATGGGGTAAGACATTGAGGGCGGGGGACACTTCTCATGTGCGTGCAAGTAGGGGGAGCAGTGCTTTGGTCTAGGTCAGCAGTCATCACTGGAGTGTGTGGATACTGCCTTCATCAGGTGTAAAGAGTGGGGCACTGAAACGTCCTTATTCTCTAGGGCCAGTTATAAAGGGGCCTGAGAGAAACCCCTTCCCCCGAAAAGACAAAAAAGAGGTGTATTGATTATTTGGGCTGTCTAATTATGGGACAAACTTATTCAAAAGAATCACAACTGTATAAGGACCTGTTTGTTGCATGCTTGATCCCAGTATTTACGTTCCTTCTGTGGGTCTGGGTAAGACAGGTCTTAATAACTTTAAGCTTCTTGAGACCATTACAAGGGAACTGGCTCCAGGCACTGTTTCAGAATCCAGTCCTGAGCAGGGAAGAGGTGGCAGCATGACCGCCACCCCGTAACTTTAACTGAGCCACAAGCTGCACCTCCTGCTTTTTTGGCTCAAGCAAATATTGCTGCATCTCAGGTTGGAACTTCCACCTCTCAGGGAGTAGAACCGTTTTGTCTGTCTCCTTTGCAGTTAGCACTAAAGGAAGCCAGACAGGTGGGGGAATACGGGGAGGGTTTTCAACATATCTACCCAGTTACAGGACTAGGAGTCCCCAATAATCCGGGGTAAGTAATGCGCCATCATGAGGCTGTACCGTTTAAGTCATTAAAAGAATTGAAAAACGCTACCCCTACCTATGGCCCTAAAGCCCTATTTACCTTGGGTTTCCTAGAGCTCCTAGGACAGCAAGTTATTTTTTTTTTATTTTAAAGAGACTAAAACAAAAGAGGACAGATCTAAGCAGATCAGAACAGAACAATAAGCAACACAGCACTTCACGACCAGACAATTGGATATTAACTGTAGCTGTCATAATGTCTCTTTCTTTGAAATAGTTGAGCTTAGCCTTACACACAATAATGTCAAACATAACAAAATAGAATAAACAACTCAAGAGAATGAAAGTATCACAAGGCATTCTGAACCAAATAGCCAAAGATGAACAATGGCTGCTATATTATCTCATTTTCCATAAAATTTTGTTTTTACTATCATACATATTAAAATCCAATAAGATACAACATGATAGAACCAATGGTAATAGAAAAACAAGAGCATGGTAGGACTTCAGAGCAAGATGATATTAAATCAATAGTGGCTGCCTTCAGCCACTATTAAATCAATATTGTCTTGTCTTCAAAGTAACTATTCATATGATCACAAATACTAAGGTCAAACAAAACAGAATAAAACAATTCCAACCAATGAATGAAAACATAAGACTTCAAAGCAGTATAATGGTGAACCATGATTTCCATAAAATCTTCTGTACTCTTACCATTTCTTACACTAGGGAGACTATACGGTATTTATACACGTGAGTTTGATTTATTTCACCTATGAGTATAGATTCAAGTTGCATCAATTTATAAATATCTCAATGTGATCATTCTTTATAGCTGAGTAGTACTCCACTGTATAAAATTACCACAATTTTTTTATCCATTCCTTGGCTGATGGGCACTTAGATTCTTTCCAAGATCTGGCTATTACAAATTGTGTCTCTATAAACATGGGTGCACATATATCACTGTGGTAAGGTGTTTTCAGATCTTCTGGAAATATGCTTAAGAGTGGAATAGCTGGGTCAAATGGGACCTCCATCCCCAGCTTTTTGAGGAATCTCCAGACTGACCTCCACAGTGGTTGCACCAGTTTACACTCCCACCAACAGTGCAGAAGAGTTCCTTTTTCCCCAGTCTCTCAAGCATTTGTTGTTGGTACTTTTGTTGATCCTGGCCATTCTTTCTGGAGTGAGATGGTATCTCAGTGTGGTTTTAATTTGCATTTCTCTAATGACCAATGATGATGAACATTTTTTCATGTATTTATTTGTCATTCGTATTTCTTCATCTGAGAACTGTGTGTTCATCTCCGATGACCATTTTTGGATTGGGTCTTTGAATTTCAGGGGTCTGATTTTTTTTAATTCTTTATAAGTTCTAGACAGAAGTCCTTTGTCTGAGGGAAAGTTCGCTAAGACTTTTTTCCCAGTTTGTAGGTTTTCTTTTCACTCTGCTGGAGATTTCTTTGGACATGCAGAAACGCTTTAATAAGATGTGATCCCAGTTATTCATTCTGGGAAGTATTTCCCGTGCAGTTTGGTTCTTGTTCATGAATTGTCTACCAAACCCTATATCTTCAAGATTTTTACCTACTTTGCCTTGCAACAGATTTAGTGTTTCTGTTTTAATATTTAGATCTTTGATCCATTTGGATTTTAGTTTAGTACATGGTGACGGGCATGGGTCTAATTTTAGTTTTTGGCATATGGGTAGCCAGTTTTTCCAGCACCATTTAAGAAAGAGACTGTCGTTCTTCCAGTGAACATGCTCGGCCCCTTTATCAAAGATAAGGAGGTTGAGTGTGTTCATAGTTGTATCTTCTAGTCTATTCCTTTGATCTTCAGGTCTGTTTTTATTCCAATACCATGCTGATTTTATTACGGTAGCTTTGTAGTATAACTTCAAGTCAGGGATTGTGATGCCTCCTGCCTTGCCTTTGCTGCTTAGAATTGCCTTTGCTATTCTAGGTCTCTTCTGGTTCGAGATGTATTTTAGAGTGATTTCTCTAGATCTATGAGGTATGTTAGTGGTATTTTCGTTGGGATTGCATTGAATGTGTATAACAATTTTGGGAGAATGGCCATTTTTACAATATTTATTCTTCCTATCCATGAACAATTGATGTCTTTCCATTTTCTGGGACAGCAAGTTATGACCCCAAATCATTGGAAAGGCATAGCGAAAACCTGTTTAAGAGTCCGTGAGGTTATTTGTTGTGGAAAGGAAATTTTTTTTGAATCGTGCACAGACCAGGCCACACACAATACTGCTCAGAACATAGCTCTTACAAAAGATATGTTGACTGGGGAAGGTGTTTTTGCTGCTACAGGCAGTCAGCTTGCTTTTGACATGCAGGTCTATGACCAGGTTAGAATAGCAGCCATGAGAGCTTGGAGGGAGCTCCCTTCAAGGGGTGAGACCGCCCTGGATTTGACTTCTATTCGTCAGGGTCCAGTTGAATCATTTCAGATTTTGCTGCACATTTATTGCAAGCTAGTGACAGAATTGTAAGTGACAAAGAAGCGACTAAATTAATAGTTCAACAATTGGCTTTTGAAAATGGAAATAAGTGGTGTAAAGAAGCCTTAAGAGCCCACAGAAAGCGAGCTACGCTGTCTGAGATGATTCGGATTTGAGCAGATATTGGCCCCTCGTGTGTACAGAGGCTGCTCTGGCAGCGGCTCTCACTCAGTTCATAAACCACAGCCTAAAGAGAAGGGATAGACCAGGGTTGTTTGTTTTCCTTGCAGGGGGGAAGGACATCTTGCTCAAAATTGTTCTGTTGCTGCACCTATGGGGCAGCACAGCTGGTCTCTGTCTCTTCCATAAAATCTCAGATCTGTGCAAGATGTCGACGAGGTCATCATTGGGAAAGTAACTGTGGATCAGGAGTAGATGTGGAAGGCCGGCCCATTTCGGGAAACTTCCATCGGGGCCTGCCTCGGTCCCACCAAACAATGGGGGCATCTTCCTCAATTCCTCCCCAGCCTCACTCTCTGCTGCCAGGCACATCTTCCACATCTGGCCAGCAACACAAGGTAGCGGAAGCTGGGACCTCAGTTCCTCCTCCGAGTTCATACTAACTCCTGAAACGGAACCCGAGCTACTGCTGCTGGGGTCCGTGGGCCTCTGCCTCAAAGAACAGAGGCTCTGCTACTAGGTCACAGCAGGTTCACATTAAAAGGTCTGCAGGTTTTGCCAGGTGACACTGATGCTGACTGCACCGGGGAAATCAAGGTTATGGTTCAAACTACTCAGAACATGGTTCAAATCGCACCAGGTTCTCATATGGCCCAGTTGGTTATTCTTCCCTTGAAAAAAATTAGAAAATCTATAACTAAGGAAAGGGGGTCCAAGGGCTCTGGGTCTTCCAGTACTTACTGGATTCAACAGATTAAGCCAGATCGTCCTGAGATGGAATTGTCACTGCAGGGAAGGCATTTAAAGGCTTTTAGACACAGGCACAGATGTTTCCGTTATGCCCAGAGACACTGGCCAATGGCATGGCCTCTGGATGTGGCCACCACAGACCCACAGGGTGTGGGCAGTGTTTCTCACCCTAGCAGAAGTGCTAGATTGTTAACCTGGGGATGCAGAAGGTCATTCTGGACATTTCCCATCTACGTGTCCCCCACATACCAGTTAATTTATGGGGCTGTGGTATGTTACAGGACGTGGAGGCATTTCTGGTCAGCCCTAATTCTTTGGTGACTTACTAGATGCTACAACAAGGTTTTCTCCCCACTAAGGGCTTGGTAAAAACAACCAAGGAAGGAGAGAACCCCTTACAATAAACCCAAAGGGAAACCGTTGTGGCATAGGATACTCAGCTTCAAATTTTTAGCAGGGGCCTCGATTTCTTCTCCGACCCCACGGACGGCACCCAGGGTAACTTGGATGTCTACTGACCCTGTTTGGGTTGATCAGTGGCCCCTGACTCAGGAGAAGCTCAGAGCAGCTCATTCACTGGTTATGAACAAATGATGGCAGGACATCTAGACCCCTCTAATAGCCCTTGGAATACCCTGATTTTCATAATAAAAAAGAAGTCAGGAAAAATGGAGATTATCACAAGATTTGTGCGCTGTTACAGGGTGGAAATTGCCACAGCCACTGTCGGGGACAGAGGAAAAGGGGACAGTGACAGTTTTCACCTCACAACCAAAAGGCTGAATAGCATGTGTTCGCCTACGTGTGGTCAGTTCTGACACAGCCTCATAGAAAGGAGCAATGGTTTTGTGTGGGGTATGTGACATATGAGCCATTATAGAGGGCCCTGAGACTGCCAAAGGACCCCAGTGGGCATACATCGAGTAGGGAAGATAATGAAAAACACGGGCAACCCTGGGTCAACTCTAGAAAGCTGGGCATTAGAGAGAGCCAGATTGACCTTAACCAAGGCAACTTTAGCCTCTGAGGAGAATGTCCTTGGTGAGGTGGGGGTGGGGTCCCCCTGAGGGTGTCAAAGAGAGAACCCAGGACCTAAATCATGGGTTGTTACTTAAGAGCTGGGCGGAACCAATTAATATTACCAAGTAAAGTCTGAAAATCAGACAAGGTCACAAGCTGATTAGTTTGAATCTGAATAGTTTGAGTCACAATAACTAGAAGGAAATCAGGAAGTAGAATTCAAGGAAGAAAATTTAGAAGTTTCAGGGAGATTATATTGTGTTGATCTAATGATTCCTACGTCTGTACAAGAGAAAGGGAAATGAATTTAGTGGGCAGCTGAGTGGGCCAGAGTCTTTCACACGTAATTTCACACCTTCCTACTAATAATGTATTCAAGACATATTGTATCCTGCATCATTTATGATAAGGAAGTGGAGCCTCAGAGAGGTTAATTAATAGGCTCAGCTCACACAGCCTGTGCCCTGTTCACCAGGACCCCCCTGGCCTGCCTTCCTCTTGGTTTTCTACTCCATGCGCCCATTCAACTGACGCTTCTGCCTCTCCAACCCTCAGCCCACGGTCGCAGCCACACTAGCACAGCAGCCTGGGAAGGTGAGAAGTGCAGAGGAAGAGGGGTCCTGTTATTTCCATCCAGGAAGATACTTCTGCTGGTGACAGAAGTTACAGAGATGAGGGAAGGGCGGGGATGGGAGCCGTCTCCATGTGGGCAGTGGTGTGAGCCAGGTCGGAGCCTGAGCTACGCTCCAGAGCCAAGCAGGGAGCCTGGATTCTGTCTCGGGGCTGATGGAGGAGAATGGAGAGTGCGGCACCAATGGAAAGAAGCCGAATGAGAAACCGGGAGGGAGAGTTATAGGAGGACATTTGTAAGATGGGAATTAGCAGGAAATTCAGGGGGGAATGTGAGTCACTGTGACACCTGCCTTGAGAAGCTGTGGCCTCAGAGTGACCATTTCCACAGAGTGGTCTGGCCAGGCTCTGCAGGCTGGGGGCTGTGGGCCTATTACCAACTTCCCACGGCCCCACTGTGGGTCCAAGGCCCATGGGTGGCCTCCTTCTCCGCTCTGCTCTTCTCTGAGTGTCATTTGAGGTCAGTAAGTGGCTGATGTGGATGCAGACTCAGGGCCCCTTATTTCTCCTCCAGTGTGGTTTCCACTAAGCCACAAGGATAAACAAAGGCTGCGAGTCCCGGGAGAGGGGCTTCATCTCTGACTGCTTCTGTAACTTATGGAAAATACAGGATCCAGACGGGGTCAGCTGCAACACCAGGGTATTTCCATGTGTGAACACATCTAGACACAGAGCATGTGCAGTAAAATGTGGCACAAAGATTCAATATGGCGCCCTGCAGAGGGCCCTCCCCGTGAGTGGAGCTCGCAGGACAGGAAGTTGCTCTGGGTCACTCAGTGGGTGAGTGGTCAGTGAACACCGAGGTCCACAGCACTGCTGTACATTAGCGCGGGCGTTACACACACTCTCCACGTAGGCTACACTCAGGTTATAAAAATAACTTTAAGTTCTGAATGAACTATAGCTTACTGTGTCCTTTACATTTAGGAACTTAATTTTTAAACCCTAAGACACTCTTGCAGTGACACGCAGCTCAGAGCACACTGCAGGCTGTATGCATTTTCAGGTGCATCATGATCCCTCACCCACTCTGTGGTTCATCACGGACTGAGACAGCGCAGGCTGCTCGACCCGACATTCCAGTGGTGGCCAAACGATTTGGCGCCATGGGCCGGTTTTCTGAAAGACAATTTTTCCATGGATGGGGATTTTCCACACGATCCAGGTGCGCTGCACTCACTGTGCCCTTTATTTCTATTATAATCATGTTGTCAAATACAGTGAAATAATGATACAGCTCACCACAGCGCAGAATCAGTGAGAAGCCTGAGCTCGGCTTCCTCCAGTCAGAGGGTCCCATCTGGGAGTGCGGGAGACAGTGACACTCAAGTGTGTTGCCCTAGGGAGCAGCTGAGTCTGGAGATGGGTCACAAGTGTGGGACAAAGCAAGGCTATGCCTGAGCACACAGGGAGCCAAAGCAAGCATCATCAACAAGTTGTTCCAGCTCGGAGAAGGCCAGGGCCAGGCCAGCCAGGCAGGCGTGTCGCTAGGCACCGGGTTGAGCCTGACATCCTCCTCCTGAGTACACGAGTCAGTGGGCCTCGGTGGTTGGGCAGTTCCTTTCCTCCCATGAGGAGGGGGGCTCCACTAACCTCAGCTTTCATCTTTTCCTTTTTCCCAGCCTTTTGCTGACCTTTGCTCTGGGAATGTCTAGAGCTACCCTGGCATGTAGCATGTTACTTAGGTTCAGCCTGTTCCATAATGTCTGTTTGCTTGTTGTCACTGCAGAAACCTTCGTTTAACAAAGATAGGACAGTGGAAATGGAGCAGGCTCTTCAGTGGGTTTGGCCATCTTAGGATGCTCCTCCTTGGCTTGTCACCTGAATCCAGGGAGAGCTGATGTTGTCGGAAACATACTTTTAAGGCCGTCATCATTGCGCCTCCAGCAGTTGACCCTCTTCTAGCACAGGGAAGTCAGGTCACCTGGCTCATTCACCAATGGTGGCAGATGCATTCCTTCTGAGCTTGGGGGTCTCAGGGGGCAGGAAGCAATCCTCAAAGTCTTCTGAAAGCTAAGATAAGTGATCAGGCATCAACTGGAGAAAGAAGGCCCAGCCAGGCTCAGTGTCTTTCTGAATCTCTGCTAAGGTTCGAGACCTGTCGGAACTCCCAGTGCTCACTCACTGCCCCACATTCCAGTGTGGCTTGGAATGCAGCCACTTTATCTGCCAACCTGGACACAGCTGTCCTCTGCCCCTGAGTTCATTGAGCAGGGTGATTGTGTCACACGAATAAGCAGGCGCGATGACCCATCCTGTGTCACTGCAGTGTGCTGCCAGGGGCGACTGTTTCCCTAACAGAAACCTTGGGTGCAGCTCTCATAACCAAGAACTCTGACCAAGGATCCACTTTTAGAAAACCATGGCACCCCTGGGTAGAGGAGAAGACAGCTGTGCTCTGCAGCCCTCTCCACAGATGTGTGAGCAGGTGTGAGTGAAGGGCGAGGCTTTTGTAGTTGATAATTTTAATCAGATGCTGCAAAGCTTGGTTATGCTCAGGTGACATTTTTCAGCTGCCCACATTTCTAAGTGATGACACGGTGCGGAGACTCACTTTTGAAGCCACCTCTTCCACCTGCATAATAAGGGCACAAAGTGATGTGGTCAGCGTGGCTGCCCCATGTGCACACCCTGACTCAGCTGACCAGTTGGGTCCCCTCATGTGTAACCATCTGAAGGCTTGGACAGGTCTCTAGCTGCCCTTTGGTTGGCAGCAAAGGTGCACATAACGCACCCCCATGCACATCCTCCTGGAAACACATCACACAGAAACTAGCACTGTGCGCCTGTGTCTGTATAGATATTAGAAGGTAAATTTGGTTCACCTGCTCAACGGCTTTTTTGCACGTCTTTACCATTTTCTTTTTTCTGTTTTTTACCTACAGTTCTCTCTCCCTGCCTTCTCAGCGAACTCTGATGTTTTCTAAGGAAAAGGCTGGAAGGAAAAGGAGTTAAGGCTAATTTTTTGGTTAAATATTTCTTGCCTAGGAACATCTTAGTATTATTTAAAAATAATTTCAACTTCACCTACCACTCCTGAAAAACCTCCGTGAGGGGTCCCTAAGCCACCCTGAGAAATTCCTGAGTAATCAAAAAATCTTCCACAGTGCAGACAAACAAAACAGCACATCCACTGTCCCCAAAAGGCTACGACCGAAGAAGTACTTGGACGCACAGAAAATATACTCTCTCTCTGCTTGGTGATTGAAGTTATGGTATTGCAGGTGCTACTACAAGAGTGCTGAACTTAAACAGAAAATTCTTCTGTTTCAATCTTCAATAAAACAGTAAGTGCCTGGTGTGTGGGGGGATAAGAGCATGGGCCCCAAACTGCTACCATAGTTACTTTAGTCCTCAGTACTTCTTAGTTACAGAAAACAAGCAAAAATGCCAGCTTCACTTAAACACGTCCTAGTTGAAGTATGAACAATTATTCATTTCAGCAAACCTACAATCCAAAGTTCACATTTGTCAAATATTCTATGTGATTGAAAGAGAAATACACAAAAAATACTTCTACTGTGTTCCAAAGTAGGATATTTGTGTCCATGAGAAACATTGTGTGAGCTATCCTATCCCTTTTGATTATAATACTATTTTTTTTTTATCAGTACCAGTGATCAAACTCATGACCACATGCTTGCAGGGCAGGCGCTTGTGCCGCTGAGCTAAATCCCCAGACCCTATAATACAATTTCTTTGGAAACGTAAACGACAGAGAAACTATGATGATTTAACTTGGGATCTCACCAGCACCTTCTCAGCCGTGACTCTGCCGGTCTCTCCAAGATGAGATTGTGAGTGTATTTTTGCCAATGATAAAATGTGAGATTTAAAAAGAAAATTAGAATTTTGAAGAACTTGTATCCAATACTGTAAGTTAGTCAACTTGCACATATTTGCAGACTTTTCTATTGAAATGGAAGGTAATGTGAAGATTAGTCATTTTTTGATAATTTTTAATGAAACGTGTCAGCACTGGAAGATCTGCATAACTTGTTTGATCTAATTTTTCTAAGGCATGTATTAGCCCAGATTCCTTCAATGTGTCTGACAGGCCTATGGGTTCTAAGGCTCCAAAACACGAACTACTGAACAATGCGTTCATGTCATTTAGGGTAGTAACAAAGATGAATATTCACAATTATCTGAGAACAGTATTAAACATATCTCTCCTACACTTGTGTGTGGCTGGATTTGTTTTCATGTACATCCATCAAAATAGCAAGTTAAATGCGGAAGTGGATACGAAAACTCAGAACATAGTCTTCTACCGAGGGAAAAAGAAAAAAAAAAAAGGAAAAGGATTTGCACAACAGTGAGGCGCCAAATGATCCATTCTTTCTATACTGTATATTTTTGAAAAAGGTTTCTCATAAAATTTTAGTTTTGTTAACACAGTGGATTACCAATATTCTAATGAACTGCATATTTTTAGTCATTTTATTTTACACTGTTTTTAGCCATAACTCATATAAACATGTTTACCTTCGAGAACCTGCGGTAATATGTACCGCAGATGATCATCTTCGTTCGAACCGAAATGTCCACACCAGGCATGAGCCAGAGTTAGACGACACTCGGTACTGAGACCCCAGGACGACACAGGAACAGGACCAGGAACGACACCGGGACTTGTGGCAGCAGCTGACCTAGCGTCCTGCTCCTGCACTGGAATCAGGGAAAGTGACAGACAGCGCGGAGCAGAAGCTGAGTGATCCGAGCACAGTTCCGGGTCCCCGCCAAGTCCTTTTGGTCTCGCCCAGGAGAAAACCTCGCGTGGGTCGGTCCTCACCCCTCTGGTGTTTCACTTTTCCCTGGCAGTGTAGATGCTTTCTGCTCGGACACGGATGATGAGAAAGCAGCGCTGCATCCCATTGGGGGAGAATTCACCCAGAGTCTCCAATCAGATTCAAAGAGGACGCTTTCTGCCTGGACACTAATGACACAGCAACAGCACCGCATCCCATTGGGTATTGGTTGCCAGAGGAGCCAATCACATTCAAGGCGGATTCGGGCTGTCCCTTCCCACGAAGGACCCGGGGACGATCTCCCGGCACTGGGGGTCGGGTGCCGGCGTCCCAAATCCTCCTCCTCTTGCTGCTGCTGCTCTTGAGCCGGGGCCTGGCCGACCCGGGGCGGGTGGGTGCCGGAGTCCAGCTGCGGCAGGGCTCAGGGGTCCCAAAGGTGGTCAGGGAGTCGGCGAGTGAGAGACAGAAGACACTGCACACCAGTATGTGAGTGAATCTGAATCTATTTTATTTTTTAGAAGCTGGAGTATATATTTGCTAACTTTTGGCAGTAACTTAAACCCCAAGCAGGAAGCGTCCTAGGCTTAGGGCCAGGCAGGGATAATCTTAAACAATATGTGTTAATTAACTTTTTTCACCTTTGTTACACTTTAATCTTGTTACTTAATTAGCTTGCAAAAGCAAACATGCTATACCCTAGCCCCAATACTTCCTGTTCTATTTATATTGATTCTTTCTTTGTTGGCCAGATTTTCTGTCTTTCTTTTTAACAAAGTTACGTAATGTTTTTTATCCTCTGTTGATCTAATACAATAGGGTGGCCCATTCCTAGCTAACTTTCCATGAAATTTAATTGATTACATTTGGCCCATTTTCCTTTGATATTAACTATTATTCTTTGCCCATACTTATCATAAATCCCTGTGTAAGGCAGAGGGGGGTCAGGCATTTGAGGTAAAAGGTTTCTTGGGGGCTTTAGTTTGTAATTTCTGATAGAGAAACTTCCCTGGATCAAGGGCAGTTGTCTCACGGGAATTTTGTAAATCCTCCTTTTCATTTAAAGCTTCTGTATAAACTCTCTCATACTACTCACAGAAGGTAAAATTTCACAATTAGTTTTCACAAAGGGATTATCTAGAGGGTTTCTAGTAACTCCTCTGGAGTTTCTATTTTCGATTTCATATTGAGTATTACATGAAAATATATATATGTGAATTACACAAATTACAATTATCAGTACAAAACATTCTAAGATCCCCGCGCCCAATTCCCACCTGCGGTGTCCTTTTCCTGGAGAAGCCATTCCTTGAAGCGCTCTCCTCCACCCATGGACCTTGTCGCAAGATGTGGATGGACTAGGACGCGGCATGGACGGAAAAGGGCGCCGCAGGTGGGTGCGGGCGCAGGACCCGGGAAGCGGCCCCACATCCCGCGAGATTCCCGTCCCGCGTGACCCTGCCGCTGCGCGCCCGCTCATTGCCCACGGCCGCGGGGCGATACGTGGTTCCCGGCTGCGCCAGCAAAGCCCGCGGGGCAGAGTAGCCGGACAGACTGAGCCCTGCACAGCAGCCCTGTGAAGTTCACAGCTCCACTGTTCATGACCCAGAATCGCACTGTTTTCATTTAGAGTCAGTCTTGGCTCGGAGACTTCAGGCTGCAAAGGAGATTCCTCTGCTTATCTGGGACCAGGAATTCAGTGGCCTTAAGTGTTCAGACTCTTGGGTTAATTTCAGAAGGTTAAAGAAGTTTGAAATCACTGTCCTGGCCGTCCTGTCCCTGGTGTTTTAACACTGATCAGTTCTTTTTATCTGCCTTTCAGCTCGATCCAAAATTATTTCAGCATTTTTGTCACTGAGTGAGTATCTTAAAGGAGAAAAGATTGATCTCAAAATAATTTTCAATAGAATTAACCTTTGTACACAGTTCTAGCACTAAATATTTTTAGTGCTTGTACAATAATTTTTATTAAGTTTACTGGTTCATTTTGGATATAGATAATGATCGCATTCATCGTGGGGATTTGTACCTGTGCATGAGGATATGTCTTGCTTCCTCTTTGGTCCCCACCCCCGCCTCTCTCCAACCCTCTTCCTCCCCTGATTACACAGCAGTGCGCCGCTTTAGCAGGGGTTTCTGGGTCTGGGGACAGTGACCCGTGACTCAGGTCGCTCTGTGTCGCTAGGTGCTGCTCGCTGCCCGGGGTGTTCAGCACCCTCTCTGCGCCCTGCAGCTGCCCTGTGCTCCTCAGACAGCGCTGAGCGCCCCGAAAGAGAGAATTACCCGCACTCACCCCGGGGGGCTCCGGTTCCCCTCCTGTGGAGAACCACTGTTCTAGGGTCAGAATGGGAAGAAACTCAAGTTCAAGGGAAAAGAAGAGAATGATGCAAAGTTGATACATGAAAAAATAATCATTTTCCATAAATCACCATGAGACAGCAAAATCATTTCAAATGAAGTTATAGAAACTGTAGTTAACTAGAAAATTAGGGAGAAAGTACATAGAGTTTAGCAAGTTCTTTAGGAGATACTCCAAGAAAAAGTTGTCTTTGGTTTCCTTGAGACCTGGTCTCGCTATGAAGCTCAGGCCAGACTTGAACTCACTGTGTAGCTCAGGCTGGGCTGGTACTGGAGATCTTCCTGCTTCAGGCTCCCTGGTGCTGTGCCCTCCCGCCCACCTCTCAAAAACTTGATGATCACTGCTGTGAGCCCCTGGAAGAGTGTCATCAGGTCTGCACAGAATGCTCATGGGCTCAGCATTCCCGTACCTCTTAGGGACAGTCATGTGTCCCTGATATGTTACCCTGGAATGTCACCCCGTACATACACTAGTGCCCCATCCGTGCTGTGCACACCCCTTGCCCTCTTGCCTTGTTAAGACAAAGGCTTTTCTCACCTTTTACTAGGTTCACTCTGAGGCCTCATCAAAAAAAGGAATAAGACAGAATTCTACAAATTCAAAGTTTTACCCAACAGAGAGCTTTAAAAAAAAAAAAAAAAAAAGAACAGTAGGAAAAATAAACCCAAGGAAACCTGTGCATTTGAACACTGTCCCTCGACAGTATGAGGAGACGGAGCGCGTGAGGCTGCGGTGACACCTGGAGAGAGCGTGGTCCCCAGGCCATCTGTGCGCAGTGGCGTCTGGGCACTGAGGCACCAAGGCCGAGGCCGCCTCCCAGCTCTGAGAAGGGCCCTCTGCTGCGGGCTTACTTTCCCTCTCGGAGCAGGTCACAGACTGCTTCACGGCCCGCCTGAGGAGAGGAGCTGCCGGAGGCCTCCTCCTGCTGCCGTCTGCTCGATTCCAGGGCGCTGTGTTAGCAGTAGAGCGCCCCGAACCATCAGAGGACACAGAGGAGACTTAAATTTGCCTCATTTGGCTTTGATCCTAGGAACAGTGACCCTAAGGGACCCCAATAGAGGGTGGGGTTTTCTAGAAACCTGCCTGTGTGGGCTGGTTTGGGGACACGATGTGCACTGCAGTTGACTCGGATTCTGAGGTGAGCCTGGGCTGACTCTCCGCCCTATGGGGCTCAGAGAGTCACTCTGCGCCGTCTGCAGGAGCAAAGCCCCCTTGGCTGCAGTAATGGGGACTGAGCTAGTACTCACCCCAAGCCACTCTCAGCCCTTTTCCTTTCATTTGTATTCCCAGACGGGGTCTTGCTAAGTTCCCCAGGCTGGCCATGAACTTGGGGTTCTCCTGAGAATCTGGGGTGCCAGGCAGGTGCTACTGGGCCCTGTTTAGGAAGGAACTTGAATCTTGAAACATTGAGAATATTTGAACAAATGAAAGTTTTAGTATTTTGCAAAATGGAAGAAAATGTGTGTGTTCTGGTGTCAGTTAATTCAATTACTTTTGCTTTGGGAACATCTGTGTTTTGAGCAAAAGTTCCAGAAGAGGTTTTATAATATCTCTATTTAAAGAAATTTTTGAATGATTACATGAGCTTCAGTAAAAGTTTACTCCAGGAAATGGAATTTTCTTTGGCAAACTACATGTGGCAATTCTTTCATTTTTAAAAAGCATGAAGCAATCATTTAAGGTGGGCG
>PVLA01017995.1:0-15609 GCA_004027455.1 Hydrochoerus hydrochaeris | reverse complement strand
ACAGAGAACTATCAGCCAATCTCACTGCTGAAAATTGAAGCAAAGATTCTCAACAAAATACTGGCAAATAGAATGCAGCAAATTATTTAGAAGATTATACATCATGACCAAGTGGGGTTCATTCCAGGATAGTAGGGATGGTTTGACATATGCAAATCAATAAATGCAATACACCACATCAACAGAGTCAAAAACAAAAACCACATGGTCATCTCAATAGATGCAGAAAAAGATTTCTACAAAGTCCAACATATGTTCATGATAAAAACCCTCCAGAAACTTGAAATGCAACCTTATAAAAGCCATGTGTGACAAACCAACAGCCAACATTATACTAAATGGACAAAAACTGAAACCTTTCACTTTAAAATCAGGAACAAGACAAGGATGTCTACTCTCAACATTCCTTCAATATAGTTCTGGAAACACTAGCCAGGGCAATCAGAGAAGAGAGAGAAATAAAAAGAGTAAAGATAGGAAAGGAAGATGTTAAATTATTACTATTTGCAAATGATATGATACTCTAAATAGAAGACCCAAAAACTCCGTTAAAAGACTGCTAGAGCTAATAAACAAATTCAGCAGTGTAGCTGGATACAAAGTCAATTCTCAAAAATCAATAGCATTCCTGTACACAAACAAAAAACTCATTGAGAGAGAAATTATGGAAATATCGCCCTTTACAATAACATCTAAAAAAAATGAAATACTTAGGAATCAACCTAACTAAAAATGTAAAAGACCTATATGCTGAAAGTTATACTACCCTGAAAAAGGAGATTGAAGAGGATATTAGGAAATGGAAAGATATCCCTTTCTCTTGGTCAGGAAGAACTGACATTGTGAAAATGGCCATACTCTCAAAATTGTTATACAGATTTAAATCAATCCCAATCAAAATAACATTGACATACCTTGCAGATCTAGAGAAAATACTCCTAAAATCCATTTGGAAACAGAAGAAACCTAGAATAGCAAAGGCAATTCTAGGCAACAAAAACAAGGCAGGAGGCATCTCAATTCCTGACTTGAAACAGTACTATAAAGCCATAGTGATAAAATCAGCTTGGTACTGGCAAAGAAATAGACCTGAGGATCAATGGAACAGATTAGAAGATGCAAACACAACTAAAAAGACACTCAGCCAAGTGATATTTGACAAAGGGGCTAAATATGTCCACTGGAAGAAGGATAGTCTCTTTAATAAATGGTGTTGGAAAAATTGGCTCTCTACATGCTGAAGAGTGAAACTAGATCCATGCATATCACCATGCACAAAACTAAAGTCTAAATGGATCAAACACCTCAATATTAAAACAGAACCACTAAAACTCCTGGAAGACAAGGTAGGATAGATGACCATATTGCTGCATCTTTATGGGATTTTTGAGCAAAACTGTTTGTAGTCTGAATGTTTGAATATGTACTATGTACCCTTTGACATTGTAACTTGAACAACTACATCCAGGATTACAGTACATAATTTATAAAATACTCATTTGATAGTGGGGCTTTTTCTCATTCTCCTTTTTCTTCCTTTATTCTAGAATTCTGTATTGTTGCTACCCTGTTTTTCTGTTTTGTTTTGTTTTTCTTCTCTTTAAATAAAATTTTTAAAATGTATAATTGCTATTGTATAAAAAGAGGAAATAGGAAGCGCTGTAAAAGATATCGCTGCATGTATGTTTAGATGTGTGGGATTGATGACCATATTTCTAGGTTCTTGTTGGATTGTTGAACAGATCTGTTTGCACTCTCACTGCTTTAGTGTCCACTTTGTGTGTTTTAATTCTGTAACTTGAATAACTATTTCTAAAAGAACAATATGTAATGTATCAACTAGTGATTTCCTACTGTTTAACTTCTTTTCTTGAAATTGTGTAATATTTCTACCATTTTCCTGTTTTTTCTCTCTTTAATTAAAAAAATGTATCATTGCTATTGTAAAAAAGAGAAAATAGGAAATGCCATAAAAGATATAACTACATGTATATTTATGTGTGCAGGATTGTTACCCATGTTTCTTAGTTCTTGTTAGATTGCTGAACAGATCTGTTTGCAGTCTCACTGCTTGAGTGCCCATTTTGTGTGCTTCAATTTTGTAACTTGAACAACTATTTTTAAAAGAGCAATATTTAGTTTATCAGCTAGTGATTTCTAACTGTTTATGTTTTTTTTGAAATTCTGTAATATTTCTCTCCTTTTTGTGTTTTATCCCTTTAAATAAAAAATTTGAAAAAAATAACAAGACAGCATGAAATAATAGTTCAATAGCTTAAAGATGATGTAAATAGTAAAAAAATATAAGGCTAATAGGCATCAATGAAAATGCAGGTTTCAATGCAAATGACATAGAAAATCTATTCACAGAAGTAAAATCAGAAAATTTTCCAAGCATGGACAAAGATTCTGGTACCCAGTTAAGTGAGGCACATAGGATGCGAAGCAGTCATAACCAAAATAAAGCTACACCCAGACATATAATAATTAAGATTCTGGATATACAGTATAAAAACAGAATCCTAAAATATGTTACAAAAAAGATGCAGCACACCTATCAAGGAAAGTCCATTAGAATCATGGCAGACTGTTGAGCACAAACCCTCAAGTTAAGATGAGCTTGGAGTGAAGCATTTTAAGCCCTGAAAGAAAACAACTTTCAATCCAGATTGACATAACCTGTAAAACTTTCTTTGAAATTTAATAGAGAAATAAGATACTTCCATAACATAAAATAACAGAAGAAATTCTTGTCCATCAAACCAACCTTAGAAAGAGTACTGAAAGACATACTAGAGACAGATAAAAATGACCACAATCTCCAGAACAACAAAAAGAAGCCAAGAGGCAGGGCAAGCAATTAAATAAGGCAGAAAAGCAGAAAACCAACAGTAGGAAAATAACATGACAAAGTTGAGGCAGTATATGTCATTTATATCTATCAATATAAGTGGCTTCAATTCACTTATTAAAAGAAATAGGTTGACAGAATGGATCAAGAAAAAGGATCCAAAAATATGCTGTATAAAAGAAACACATCTGACTCAAAATGAGACTGATAGACTAAAAGTCAAAATATGAAAAACAATATTCCATGAGGCAGGAACCCAGAAAAAAAGCAGGGGTTGCTATTCTGCTTGCAGACAATGTCAACTTCAAATCATAAATGATCAAAAGTGTTAAAGAAGGTCACTACCTATTTGTCAGGAGACTATTTCAAGAGGAACAGTTAACAACCATAAACATATATGTACCAAATACAGGAGCACCTAATTGTATAAGATGAATATTAATAGACATGAGAAACCAAATAAACAACACAATGGTAATAGGGGACCTTAATAACCCATTGTCACAAAGAAATAGATCAACTAGACTAAAAGTCAGCAAAGAAATAACAGAACTGAATAAAATCAGAGAATGAATGGACTTAGTAGATGTTTACAGAATGTTCCACCCAAGAACATCAGAATACACATTCTTCTCAGCTGCACAGGGGACATTTTCAAAATAGACCATATATTAGTCCATAGGACATTCTTAAGTCATTGTAAAGGGATTGAAATTACCCCATGCATATTATCTGATCACAGTGCAATGAAATTGGAAATTAGTGGTAAAAGAAATTACAAAACCTGCATAAATACATGTAAATTAAATAACAACCTCTTGAAAAAATCAGTGAGTTATAGGTGAAATTAAAGAAGAAAGTAAAAAATACCAACAAGTCAATGGAAATGCAGATACAACATACTGAAACCTGTGGGATACAATGAACACAGTTCTAAGAGGAAAATATATAGTAATAAATTGTAACATCAAGAAAACAGAATGAGCACAAATAAACAAACTAATGCTACATCTCACTTCTAGAAAAAAGAAGAGCAAGTAAAACCCAAAGTTCATAGCAGAGAGTAAATTATAAAGATTAGAGCAGAAATTAATGAAATTAAGATTAAGAAAACAATAAAAAACAATGAATCAAAGAGCTGTTTTTTGACAGAATAAACAAAATTGATAAGTTTCTAGTCAACCTTATCAAGAAAAAGAAAAAAAATTCATGCAATAAGATCTGAAAGAAAAGAAATTTCTGCAGATTCCATGGAAATTGAAAAGATCATAAACACCAAATTTGAAAATATTTTCCCACATAGGGTGAAAAATACAAAAGAAATGGACATATTTCTAGAAGCATGAATTACCAAAGCTCAGTCAGAAATGTTTAACAATTTTAAATAACCAAACATCAGCTTTTGAAATTTAAAATGTAATTAAACTTACCAACAAAGAAAAGCCAAGGTTCTGATGGGTTCATGGCTGAATTCTACAAGCAATTTAGTGAAGATTTAATGCCAATACTCCTCAAACACTTCAATGAAACTGAACGCGAGTTCATTTTCCCAAATTCATTTCTGGAGGCAAGTATTACTCTGATATCAAAATTAGAGAAAGACTCAACCAAAAAGGAGAACTATGGGCCAATCTCACTAATGGACATTGATGCAAAGATTCTCAATAAAATATTTGCAAATAGAATGCAGAAAACCATCAAGAAGATTATACATCATGACCAAGTGGTATTATTCCAGAAATGCAAAGATTGTTTAATATATGCAGATCAATAATGTAGAACACCACATCAACAGTCAAAGCCAAAAATGGCAGGATCATCTCAATAGACACAGAAAAACTTTTGATAAAGTCATGATAAAAACCCTACAGAAACTTGAATAGATGGTATCTACCTCAATCTGATAAAGGCCATCTATGACAAACCAACAGCCAACATTATACTATATGGATAAAACCAGAAAGCTTTCACTCTAAAATCAGGAATAAGACAAGGATGTCCACTATCACCATTCCTTTTCAATATAGTTCTGGAAATGGTAGTCAGAACACTAAGAAAAGAGAGAAAAATAAAATAAATAAGGATAAGAAATGAAGAAGATAAATTAACACTACTTTCAGAAGACATGATACTCTACATAGAAGACCCTAAAAATTCCATTAAAAGACTACTAGAGTTAATAAATAAATTCAGAAATGTAGATGGATACAAAGTCAACACTCTAAAATCAATAGAATTCTGATACACAAAAATGTCACTGAGAGAGAAATTATGGAATCAGTACCTTTCACAATAGCATCCTCCAAAAATGAAATACTTATGAATTAACTTAACCAATAATGTAAGAGACCTATACACTAAAAATTATACTTACTATAAAAAAGGAGATTGAATAGGATATTAGAAAATGGAAAGCTATCCCTGGCTCTTGGTTAGGAATAACCCATACTGTTAAAATGGCCATACTCCCAAAAGTGTTATATAGATTTAATGAAATCCCAATAAAAATACAATGGGCAGTCAAGACTGGAGGGGCTGAAAGAATAAAATATTAACCTCTTGGTTAATAATAATATAACAAAAGAAAAAATCAAACTAAAATCTCAAATGCCCAGCCAATATAGAACAAGTACAGTACCTTAATAAAGGAGTTACACAGCAGAACTGGAGAAGATATAGATGAAAGAAGGACAGAATCATTGGAAAATGAAGGAAACATTGAATGAGCAATGTAGGAAAGAAACAGAATAAAAGAAACAAATTCAAAGAGATATCAGGTAAATTAAAGGTTCCACTGAAACCTGGCAAAATTGCATAAACAAAAGGGAAGATAAACTTTCATACCTTGAAGACAGAATCACAGCTAGCACTCATGAATGGAAGAACTCTTAAAAATCACAAGGGACCATGAAGTAACATTTCAACATCCAATGATAATGCAAAGAACAATAACATAAGATTGATAGGTGTCGAGACAAGATGGTCAATCAGTGAGCAACAGAATACAAAGCCTCCTGGGAGAAACAATTCATACAACAGAATAAAACACCCTGGAGAGACCCAGACAGAGGGAGATGGATCCTCTTGACACAGGAAGAAATTAAAACTTAAAAAAGCTCATCAAATACATCAGGACTACAACTGAAACAGCTAAAAACTAAAGGGACACAGCATTTTTGCAATGAACCACCAACATTGCACCAGCTTTAATCCATGCTGGCATGCAGAGCCACCCAAACTCGTTCCCACCACCACTCACAGGAAGAACGGCAGTGCTGAAGTCAGAGGTTGGTGAGCCCAATGGAGAGCAGAGAGTGGAGCAGGTGGAGGAACCTTCATTGATCCATGGTCAGTGCTGGGAGTGAGACCTCCCCCCAAGGGAAGGGCATGAATAGGTGGGCAACATGTAGGAATTGGGCAGAAGGAGGCTGAACTGGGAGGGACAGTGACTTCGGTTTGTTGCTCTCTCCTCAGATCAGATTCCTGCAATTTGCTTGGACTGGGCCACCCCCCTGGCCAGGACCCAGTGAGATATCCCAAGTCAATTCTCTGTGCCTAGCACGCACTGACTGGGTGATTGCCCATGAAGTTTGTCTGGCCTGGTGGGGAACAGCAGGCATATGCAGACTGCTTACACATCAGTAAAAAGAGAGGGCAGGAAAGGGCAGAGTCCCCTTGCCAGCCTGCTTTGGAGGAAACGTGGCCAACAGGGAAGGGGGCTGGAACCTGCACTGCAACCTGTGTGGAGGAAGCCAGGGCCATGATAGGAGAGAGAGGCAGGAGGAGGCCCCCAGCCCAGAACCCAGAGTGCCATGATGCAGGAGAAGGAAAAACAAGGGAGCCTGAGGGCGGCAAACACGCAACATCAGACATGACTTCAATGGATATTAAGAGATATCTTTGGGACCTTGTAGACCAGCTCAAATCTGAAATATTAAATCAGGTAAAGCAGTATAGGAGTAGAGTAATGAAAGAAATGCTCTCAAGAAGCATCTCTCAGGATTATACAGACAAAAGATTGGAGGAACACAAAACAAGGAGAGAAACATTCAACAAAGTATATAAAGAAAATATAGAATACATGAAGCAGATTCAAAGAGACTACCAGGAAATTAAAAACTCCATTGAAAGCTGGCAAAACTCCTTAAAAGAATCTAAGGATAGACTATCAAAACTTGAAGACAAGTTTGCAATGTGTGATCATGAAAGGAAAGATCTCTTAAAAATAACAAGGAAACAGGTAGTAACAATACAAAGGCTAGAAGATGACAAGAGAATCTACAATTTAAGAATAAGAAATGTGAAGGAAGAAGCAGGAATACTTACAGGTGAATTACAAAGGCTATTCATGGGAATAATTAAGGAAAACTTCCCAAGCATGGGAAAAGAAAATGACATATGGTCATGTGAGGCATACAGAACTCCAGCCACCTACAACCAAGAGCTACGCCCAGACATAGAATAATCAAGATACCAGAAATTCAATATAAAACCAGAATATTAAAAGCCATCAGAGAACAGAAATAGATTACCTATAAAGATAAACCCATCAGAATCATGGCTGACTTCTCAACTCAGACCATCAGATCAAGAAGAGCTTGGAGCAAAGTCTTCCAAGTCCTGAAGGAAGATGTCCTCCAGCCCAGATTGATGTACCCTGCAAAACTGTCACTAGAAATTAAATGAGAAACAAGATGCTTCCCTGACAAAGAGGAACTGGGGGAGTTTGTGAGCACCAATCCAACCCTGCAGGGAATGCTGAAGGACATACTAGAGAAAGAGCAAAAAATACCAGGATTTTAGGAACAGTTGCAGAAAGGCCTCAATGAGTGGGGCAGGCAGTAGAATGAAGGAGAAAACTAAACAAAGACAGAAAAGTAGCATAGCAGAAATGAGGCAGAGAAGCATAACTAGAAACTCTAACATAGATGGCCTTGATGCACTATATTGTTAATAGTGCACCAGGTTTTAAAACCCACATTACTTACTCTACTCTTCTTAGATGTATTATATTATGCTCCAGTCATTCTACCTGTACTAGATTTGAGGGGACAGATAGTGATCCTGAAAATAACAAGATATAGTGTGTTAATTATCCTTAATTTCCTATTAATTAATCTAAAGCTCTGTAAAACCTACACTACACTGTTTTACCATGACTGATCTTAATCAAATCTGCTTTGTTGGATTGCTGATTTTGTATTGATAGATTTTATTCAAAGCTGTTATGATTGAGAGTATCAAGTCTGAGAGTATAGGCAACTGTACTTAAGATTATAAGATCCTCTAGAATATCCACTCTGGCTTGATTATTACCTGCCCTTGAATTTTTATACTGTCTACAATGTTTTATTTTACTAATATTGTTATTTACTGCTATACTCACTTATACTGTTATATTCAATTATGTTTGATGATATAGACATTCTATTGAAGATAATCAGAAACAACACAGTAATCACTGTAGATCACCTTGTACAGTGGTTTTATACTACTTTTTGGTTTCATGTTTTTATAGGAATTCTTTTTGTTTTGTCTTGCTAAGTATTGTTTTTCCCTCTAATACAGAAAGGATAGAAATACACGTAGAGATTCATGCATGCATAGCTGTTCACACTCTCACTGCTTGACTATTTACTTTGTATACTTTAATTTTGTAACTTGAACAACTATTTCCAGGAGGATAATATGTAATTTATTAACTAGTGATTTCTTCTTGTTCATTTGTTTTTGGAATTCTGTATTATCTCTACTCTTTACATGCTTTTGTTTCTCGTTAAATAAAATCTTTAAAAAGATTGATAGTTTCAATGAAAATGCAGTCATTATCCAAATAACACCAAAAGCTATTTGCAGAAGTAATAAGCAGAAAATATTCCGAGCATGGGAAAAGAATCTGATACACATGTAAATAAGGCAAATAGATCTCCTAACCCTAACCCTAAATAAATCGACACCCAGACATATAACAATCAAGATCTCATAAATTCAGCATAGAAGCAGAACATGAAAAGCTTCTAGAGAAAAGAAATAGATCACTTGTCAAAGAAACCTCATTACAATCATGGCCAACTTCTCAATACAATCACTCAAGTCAAGATGAGCTTGGAGTGAAGTATTTCAATCCCTAAAAGAAAACAACTGCCAATCAAGATTGATACATCCTGAAAAACTATCTTTCAAAATTAATAGAGAAATAAGATACTTACATAACAAAGAACATCTGAAGAAACCCACATCCACCAAAACAACCCTAGAAAGCATACTGAGAGACATACTATATGGAGATAAAAATGATTACAATAACCAGAACACAACAGAAAGAAAGTACTATGCAGGGCAAGCAATTAAACAAGAGATGGAGGAGCAGGTAACCATTAACAGGAAAATAACATGAGAAAGTTAAGCCAATACATATCAATTACAATCATCAATGTAAAAGGCCTCATATCAAAAATTAAAATAAATAGGTTGACAGAAAATGGATCAAGAAACAGGATCCAACAATATGCTGGATACAAGAAGCATATTTAATTCAAAAAAGAAATTCATAGACTGAAAGTCAAAGGATGGGAAACAGTATTCTATGTGACAGGAACTGAGAACAAAGCAGGGGTTTGAAGACAATGTGAACTTCAACCCAAAAATGATCAGAACATATGAAGAAGCTCACTATATACATATTAGTGGGAAAAAGTCAAGAAGAATAGATAACAACCATAAATATATATGTACGAACTTAGCAGAAGCCTGCATCAGGGTAAGCTGCCTAGAACCTCCACGGTGGGCTCTCCCTGTCACCAGGAACATTAAGGAGGCCTGCCCAAGACTGAAAACTGCCTTGGACTGCTTCAGCTGGACCCACACTCCCACCTGGAATATCAGAAGTTCACAACAGGCTCCAGTTAGTGAAAAAAGGTTTGGGAATTTTCTCCCAGGTGACAAACCTTGGACTACAGCAGATTAACTATATCAGTATGGTGAATATGGCCCTAAAATAGAGGTGTACAGGGGATAAATAGGACCAGTACTAAAACCCCCTCCAACTAAGTAAGACATTGGTGAGTCTGCAAAGAGTTTGTGATCCCCTCCTACTCATAGAAAACACCAGGCAGAGTGAAAATGACAAAAGGGAAAAGCAAAATGCAGTCTCCAACATAGAGTTCACCAGAAGCAAGGATAGCAGACATTGAAATAGAGGACCCCAAAAGTAACACACCAGGAATCTCTGAAAAGATAGCAAGTGAAATAAAAAACAACTGCATCAGGCTATAGAGGAAATCAAAGTAGAAGTACTCTCCCATGTAAAGATAGAAAGAACAACTTTAGTAAAGGAGTTGTTGAATGCAGCTAAAGAAGAACTAGAGAAAAAAGTATATGAGCATGAGAAAGTGATTGAAACTTTGAATGAACAATATAGAAAACAAGCAGAATTCATGAAACAAACTCAAAGAGACTTCCAAGAAACAAAAAATTCTACTGAAAGCGTGCAAAACTGCCTAAAGGAAGCTGAGGATAGGATTTCAAACCTTGAGGACAGGATCACAGTTAGTGATCAGGAAAGGATAGAACTTTTAAAAATAACAAGGCAGCATGAAATGACAATCCACAACCTTAATGATGATGCCAAGAGCAACAATATAACAATAATGGGCATTAGCGAAGATACATGAGTCCAGACAAATGACATACGTAAAGTATTTATAGAAATAATAGCAGAAAATATCCCAAACATGGGGAAAGAATCTGATATGCAGATAAGTGAGGCATATATAACTTGAAACAGTCACAATCAACATAAATCCACACCCAGACACGTAATAATTAAGATCTCAGACATATAGCAAAAAAACAGAATATTAAAAGCTGTCAGAGAAAAGACGCAACTCACTATCATGGCAATCACATTAGAATTATGGCAGACTTTTCAGCACAAACCCTCAACTCAAGAAGAGTTTGGAGTGAGGTATTTCAAGCCTTTAAAGAAAACAACATTCAGCCCAGACTGATGTACCCAGAAAAACTTTCATTCATATTTAAAGGAGAAACAACATACTTCCAGGAGAAAGAAAAACTGAAGAAATTCATGTCCACAAAACCAACCCTAGAAAGAGTACTGAAAGACTTAATAGACAGAGATAAAAATGACCACAATCCCCAAAACAACAACAGAAAGAAACCACCATGTAGGATAAGCACTTAAGTAAGACAAAACACAGAAAGAAACAATGGGAAAATAAAATGGCAAAGCCAAGCCATTACATAACAGTGATATCCATAAATATAAACGTCCTCAATTCACCTATAAAAAGAAATAGATTGACAGAAGGGATCAAGAAACAGGGTCCCACAATATGCTGTATACAAGAAACACATCTGACCCAAAAGGAAACTCATAGATTAAAAGTCAAAGGATGGAAAACAGTATTCCCTGCAACAGGAACCCAGAAAAAAGCAGGGGTAGCTAATCTATTTGCAGACAATGTGAACTTCAAACCGAAAATGATCAAAAGAGGTAGAGAAGGTCACTACATACTTGTTAGTGGAAAAATTCAAGAGAAAGAACTAACAATTATAAATATATATGTGCCAAATACAGGAGCACCCAACTATGTAAGACAGATACTAATGGACATGAAAAACCAAATACACAAGAACACAATTAGAGCAGAAGATACTGACAGCCCATTGTCACAAAGAGATAGATCAACTAGACAAAAATTCAGCAAAGAAATTACAAAACTGAATCATGCATGTGAGCAATTGGACTTAATAGACATTTACAGTGTTCCACCCAACCACAACAGAATACACATTCTTCTCAGCTGCACATGGGTTATTCTCCAAAATAGACCATATATTATCCCATAAACATTCTTAAGTAAATGCAAAGGTATTGAAATCATACCATGCATAATATCTGACCACAGTGCACTGAAATTGGAAATTAATGGCAAAACAAATTGTAAAACCTGCATAAATACATCGAAATTAAATAACACCCTTTTGAACAACCAGTGGGCTACCAATGACATTGAAGAAGAAATAAAGCAGTACCTACAATTCAATGAAAATATAGAAACAACATACTGTAACCTGTGAGATGCAATGAAAACAGTCTTAAGAGGGAAATATGAGGCAATAAATTGTCATATCAAGGAAACAGAATGAACACAAATAAACAGCCTAATGCTCCATCTCATGCTTCTAGAAAAAGAAGTGCAAGCTAAACCCAAAGCACAAAGAAGAGAGGAAATTGTAAAGATTAGAGGAGAAATCAATGCAATTGAAACTAAAAAAACAATACAAAGAATTAATGAATCAAAAAGCCAGTTTTTTGAGAGAATAAACAAAATTGACAAACCCCTAGCTAATATTATCAAGAGAAAGAAAGAAAAAAAACCCAAATTCATGCAATAAGAACTGAAAAGGGAGAAATTACTACAGATCCCATGGAAATTCAAAAGATCATGAATACCTACTTTGAAAATCTCTACTCACATAAAGTCGAAAACAGAGAGGAAAAGGACAGATTTCTAGAAACATATGAACTACCAAAGCTCAACCAAGAAGACATAGCAATTTTGAACAACCCAATATCAGCTATTGAAATTGAAAATGTAATTAAAAACTTACCAACAAAGAAAAGTCCAGGTCCTGTTGGATTCACAGCTTAATTCTACAAGAAATATAGAGAAGATTTGATGCCAGTACTCCTTAAACTCTTCAATGAAATTGAGAAAAAAGAAATCCTGCCTAAATCACTCCTGGAGGCAAGTATTACTCAGATAGCAAAACCAGAGAAAGATCCAACCAAAAAAGAGAAGTATAGGCCATTGTCATTAATGAACATTGAAAAATTCTCAACAAAATACTGGCAAATAGAATGCAGCAAATCATCAAGAAGATTGATACATCATGACCAAGTGGGGTTAATTCCAGGAATGCAGGAATGGTTTAACATATGCAAATCAATAATTATAACACACCACATCAACAGAGCCAAAAACAAAACCACATGGTATTCTCAATAGATGCAGAAAAAGCTTTTGACAATGTCTAACATACGTTCATGATAAAAACCCTTCAGAAACTCAGAAAACACAATGTCTACCTCAAACTTATAAAGGCTGTCTATGACAAACCAACAGCCAACATTATACTAAATGGACAAAAACTGAAAACTTTCACTTTAAAATCAGGAACAAGACAAGGATGTCCACTATCACCACTCCTTTTCAATATAGATCTGGAAACACTAGCCAGGGCAATCAGACAAGAGAGAGAAATAAAAGGAGTAAAGATAGGAAAGGAAGAAGTTAAATTATTACTATTTGCAGATGATATGATACTCTATCTAGAAGACCCAAAAACTCCATTAAAAGACTGCTAGAGCTAATAAACAAATTCAGCAGTGTAGCTGGATACAAATCAATGCTCAAAAATCAATAGCATTCCTGTACACAAACAAAAAACTCATTGAGAGAGAAATTATGGAAATATCGCCCTTTACAATAACATCTAAAAAAAATGAAATACTTAGGAATCAACCTAACTAAAAATGTAAAAGACCTATATGCTGAAAGTTATACTACCCTGAAAAAGGAGATTGAAGAGGATATTAGGAAATGGAAAGATATCCCTTTCTCTTGGTCAGGAAGAACTGACATTGTGAAAATGGCCATACTCTCAAAATTGTTATACAGATTTAATGCAATTCCAATCAAAATGCCAGTAACATACCTTACAGATCTATGAAAAACACTTCTAATATTCATTTTGATACAGAAGAAACCTAGAATAGTTAAGGCAATTCTTGGCAACAAAGGCACGGCAGGATGCATCTCAATCTCTGACTTGAAATTATACTACAAAAGTGATATAATCAGCATGGTACCAACAAAGAAACAGACCTGAGAATTAAAGGAATAGATTAGAAATTACAAACACTACAAAGACATTCAGCCATCTTATATTTAACAAGGGGTCTAAATATTTTCACTGGAAGAAATATAGCCTCTTCAAAAATGGTGCTGAAAAAATTTGTTTTCACATGCTGAAGGCTGAAACTAGACCCATGTGCATCACTTTGCATTAAAGTCAAAATGGGTCAAAGTTATAAATATTAAACTGAAATAGTAAATCTACTGTAAGACAATGTAGGTTCAAACCTTGAAGACATAGAGATAGGAAAAGAGTTCATGAACAAAATGCAAACTCCACAGGATGTACTTCAAAGAATCAATAAATGGGATCACATCTTATTTTAAGGTTTTTGCATTACAAAAGACATCGCCAACAAAGTGAAAAGAAAACCCACAGAATGGGAAAGAATTTAGTCAGCAAAGGACTTATATCTAGAACATATTAAGAATTGAAAAATATCAAGCCCCCCAAATTCTAAGATCCTCTCTAAAAGGGAGCATCTGAGATGAATACACATTTCTCAAATGAAGATATACACATGGCAAATAAGTACATGAAGAAATGTTCACCAGAACTGGTCATTAGAGCAATGCCAATTGTAACAGTACTGAGATTCCAACTCACTCCAGAAAGAATGGCTACCTTCAAGAATTACTCTGATATCAAATATTGGTGGGGCTGTGAGGAAAAAGGAACACTTCTCCATTATTGGTGGGAGTATAGATTTTGGAAATCAGTATAGAGATTCCTAACCAAAAAAAAACTAGGCTTGGAAGCCCTGTTTGATCCAGCTATTCTCCACCTGGGTATTTTCCTAGAAAAATTGAAAATGCCATGTCACAGCTATATATGTGCACCCATGTTTATAGCAGTACAATTTGTAATAGCTAAATCTTGAAAACAACCAAAATGCCCATCAACCACCAAAAGGATCAAAAAGAAGTGATAATTTTATACAATGGAATATTACTCAGTTATAAAAAAGGATGATCTTGAGGCTTTCATAGCTAATTGGAGGCAACTTGAGACTATACTCATAATTGATATAAATTAGACTCACATTTGTAAATATATTGTCTTTCTAGTATAAAAAATAATAATAAAATGCTGGAAGATTAATAATATACAAAATATACACTAAATATTATAATAATGAAAGGAGAAAAAGTGCTCAAAATGAAAGAGCCACTTGTAGGTATACATATGTAACTATATGTAGGTTTAAGTGTGCAAGATAGATAACCATACTACTAAGTCTCTGTTAGTTCATAAAAAATAATAGTTTGTGCTATCCTTGTTTCATTGTCTGTGCATTTTTTATACATTGCTTTTTTAACTTTAACAACTATTTCTGAGATAATAATATGGAATATATTAACTACTGATGATTTCTTAATGCTATTTTTTGAAATTCTATATCACTTCTACCATTTTTCTGTTTTGCTTTTTTTAAAAGAAAAAATAAAAATATGCTAAGAACCAACGTTATAATATCTTGAAGAACTATGCTGTAAATGTAAAAACAAACAGTCAATGATTAAAGATGTGTGTAAAGAAAAATGTACATTTTTCAAATAAACATATGCAGGTTGAACTAAAAAATAGAAAATAGGGAAAATAATAATAGAAGTATATGGGGCAAAGAAGTTGCCTAGGAAAGAAAATGGTTTTATTTGTTAGAAGTGATTTGTTAGGAAACTCTAACATTATTTGGTTTTCTGTAATTGGGTTTCAAAGGATGATTAGGAACCCTCTGTAAATCCTACAGGAACTACAGACTCAGGAAAATACATGGGTAAATATCTATATATGTGACTTATTTTGATGGATTT
>PVLA01017994.1:0-15724 GCA_004027455.1 Hydrochoerus hydrochaeris | reverse complement strand
GCTGAGAAAACTGCTGCGCAGCACAGGAGAAGCAGATGGATGAACAGCTCAGCCTGGGATTCTTCTACTCTGGGGTGGGAAGTTCCAGTGCCGAGTCCTCACATCTGACGCAGACAGGAAATTTTCATTCTGTGCTGAGTGTGTGCACTGCTGTATAATGATAACAATAATAGCTGCTCTAATTGTGTATTTTATACTATCTAGGTTCTGCTAATTCACCTTCAAAATAGCACAGTCTCCACTCTTGTTAATTCCTCTTTCTTCTGTGAAGAATCTCCTTCCACTGGAAAGCAAATTTTCCTTTCCCGTGATTTTCCATTCTTTTCTAGATTTATTGCCTCCAAACCATGTGTGAGATAAACAAAAAGCCTTGGGAAAGACAGTAAACAGAAGGAAAACACATTGAAATAACTTATTGGAATAGTCATGGAGTCATCTTTCTTTCAGTATTAACAAATTAAATAGTACTTTAAATATAATCTTATTCTTCTCCATCTGCCAAGAAAGGAAATAATTTGTCCTCAAGCTGAGGGTAGATTTTCCTCTAATGTTGGGCTTCATGTCTTTTTTCTGTTTGAAGCTTCCTAGGCAAAAAGAATTTGCCTCAGTCCTAAAGTAATAAAAAGTGTGGTTACTGATATCATGTATTTGGGCCTTTTTTATGTTCTTTCTAGCTAATAGTGACAGTTAATGTGCTTGAGCAATGTTTTTTGTTTTTTTTTAAGTCGAATTGTTGGATTCAGTCATTAACTTTCCAAGCATTCAAGGAGTGCAGAGCTCCAGAAAATTTTGCTAAAGCTTCTATGTTAAGTATACTCCATTAGACACTCTCTTTTTTGTACCTCATATATTATTTGGCAAAATACCTTTAAATAAGTTCTGAAGTTGTTCTATACAATATTTATGGTTCCTTCTGGGACAAAAATTATGAGATATATTTTTTCAACATAAACTTAAAAGTGTTACCTTTTTTTCTCAATGCCTGAAACTCACTTTTAGCACACTGAGATTCACATGGCCTCTAAAGATTTGTGAAGGCTCCAACAATCACTCCATTACCTGCCAAACAATTTTTTAACTGTGCGTTAAAAAAAAGCTAGAAACGGTATCCTGAATCTTAGCTCAGTGATGGAGTTTGTGTTTTGGTACCCTGGTCTGTTGGCTTCACCTATAGCACTTGGGAAAACACAGTGTAAACTTTCTTAATTAAACTCTTTATTCTTTTTATATGTGGTAAACGTATCTATTTTACTGGACTAACCCCTATGCAGAAGGTATGTGAGCCACTGATTGGATCATCAGTGTCCCAGAAGAAAGACTCATGACTCTGATTTTGCTGGATTCATTGCACTAACTTCCTAAGGAGCACATAATTTTTGCTGCTTTGAATCTTTGTACAAAATATCCAGCACTCTTCTGCTAAAACACCATCTAGAAGCTGGATGCAGTGTGATGCCCACTTTCTCTTCGTTCTCCTGCCTAAGCTCTCCTGGGGGGAAAGTCCGAATGGCATAAATCATCTTTCAAACATGTTTGAATCCTTGGAAGTAGAACATTTATAACTCTTTATCCTCCTTATCCATTTATCTTTAGATTTCTGTTTTTCATTCAATGATAGTTCTACCTTTTACAGTGTCTTTTGTATTTGTCAGATGTTATGGTAAAAGAAACACACACAATCTCAAGTCACGTCTCATGAGGTATCTCTACCTCTTGAAGTAATTCAGCTGGTATTTGCGATTAATTTACAATAGATTATAACTTCATGCTCATTCTGTAATTTGGAAAAGATCTTTGAGCTGAAGAGTCCAACATGCTACTAGTTGTCTATGGTGCTAATACCAAACATACTAAAATTATACCTAATAAACTCTTATAAAACTACAGAATAAAGTTTTTTAGGGGTTATAAAGAGCAGGTATTATTCTTTTTTTTTTTTTGTATTGGGCATTGAACTCATAAACTTGTACTTGCCAGGCAGGCACTTAGGCCACTGAGCTAAATCCCTGGCCCCAAGCAGGTTTATTCTTGAGTAGTGTACTTATATGAACTCATTTGATCTTCACCACAATCCCACAAAGTAAAGGTATTAGGTTTGCCCTACTCTATACATGAGAAAACCAAGATACATAATAAATCTCACAGATTCCAGCTTTGGGCCCTCACCACACACTGGTGGAATCCCAGCACACCACATGCAAAGGGACTTTGAACCTGCTCCCAGGCGGTAAGACCACCCGCTGAGTCCCAGGCCACAAACATGGATGGAGGACCTAACCAGGTCATGCCCAGTGACCACCAAGCAGCCAGTGGGAACCAGATTCCAGCTTTGGGCCCTCACTGCATGCTCTGGTGGAATCCCAGCACACGGAAAGGGACTTTGAGCCTGCTCCCAGGCGGTAAGACCACCCACTGCATCCCAGACAATCCCGGGCCGCACACAGGGGTGGGGGCCTAACTGGGCCATGTCCAGCGACTGCCAAGCAGCCAGTGGGACCCAGATTCCAGCCTCAGGCTCTGCCCATGCACTCTGGCACTAATCCCAGCACATGGAAAAAACTTGGGATTTAGCTTCCAGGTGGTGAAACTTGGACTAGTGGATTAACTGTGCCAGTGTGGTGAGTATGCCCCTAAAATACAGGTGTAGCGTAGGTAAATAGGGCCAGTAGTAAAGCCCCCTCCAACTAACTGTAAGACCTTGGTGAGTCTGAAAAGAGTGTGGGTGACTACCTCCTACACACAGAAAACACTAGTCAGGGTGAAAATGACAAAACAAAAAAGCGAAATGAAGTCTCAAACATCTAGTCCACCAGAAGCAAGTGCAGGATACATTAAAATAGAGGACCCTAAAAGTGACACACCAGGAACCTCTGAAAAGATAGCAAGCAAAAACAAACAAACAAACAAACAAACAAAAAAACCCCAAAAGCTCCATGAAGCTATAGAGGAAAACAAATTAGAAGTACTCTCCCACATAAAGACAGACATAACAACCTTAGTAAAGGAGTTGCTGAGCATAGCTAAAAAAGAAATTGAGAAAAAAGTACAGGAGCATGGGAAACTGATTGAAACCTTGAATGAACAATATACAAAACATGCAGAATTCATGAAACAAACTGAAAGAGACATCCAAGAAAGAAGAAATTCAATTCAAAGCTTGCAAAACTGCTTAAATAAAGCTGAGGCTAGGATTTCAGACTTTGAGGACAGGATCGCAATTAGTGATCATGAAAGGATAGAACTTTTAAAAATAACAAAACAGCATGAAGTGACAATCCAACAGCTTCAAGATGATGCCAAGAGCAACAATATAAGATTAATAGGCATCAGTGAAGAGACAGGAGTCAAAGCAAATGATGTAGCCAAAATATTCACAGAAGTAATAGAAGAAAATTTCCCAAACATGGGGAAAGAATATGATATGCAGATAAGTGAGACATATAGAACACCAAATAGTCACAATCAACATAAATCCACACCCAGACACATAACAATTAAGATCTCAGACATGCAGCATAAAAACAGAATACTAAAAGCTGTTGGAGAAAAGACACAACTCACCTACCAAGGAAAGCCCATTAGAATCACAGCAGACTTTTCAGCACAAAACACTCAAGTCAAGAAGAGCTTGGAGTGAGGTATTTCAAGCTCTGAAAGAAAACAATTTTCAACCCAGACTTATGTACCCAGCAAAACTTTCATACAAATTTAATGGAGAAACAAGATACTTCCATAACAAAGAACAACTGAAGAAATTCACTTCCACCAAATGAACCCTAGAAAGAGTACTGAAAACATACTACACAGAGATAAAAATGACCCCAATCCCCAAAATAACAACAGAAAGAAACCACTAGGTAGGATAAGCAATTAAATAAGAGGAAAAGCAGAAAGAAACAACTGGAACATAACATGGCAAAGTCAAGCCAGTACATATCAGTGATATCCATAAATGTAAATGGCCTCAATTCACCTATAAAAAGAAATAGATTGACAGAATGGATCAAGAAACAGGATCCCACAATATGCTGTATACAAGAAACACATCTGACACAAAAGGAAACTCATAGGTTAAAAGTTAAAGGATGGAAAACAGTATTCCATGCAAAAGAAACCCAGAAAAAAGCAGGGGTAACTATTTTAATTGCAGACAAAGTGAACTTCAAACCTAAAATGATTAAAAGAGATAAAGAAGATCACTACATACTCATTAGTGGAAAACTTCAAGAGGAAGAACTAACAATTATAAATATATATGCACCAAATACAGGAGCACCCAACTATGTAAGACAGACACTAATGGACATAAAAAACCAAATACACAAGAACACAATTATAACAGGGGATCATAACAGATGATTGTCACAAAGAGATAAATCAACTAGACAGAAAGCAAAGAAATAACAGAACTGAATCATAACTGTGAGCAATTGGACTTAGTAGATGTTTCCAGAGTGTTAGACCCACCCACATCAGAATATACATTCTTCTCAGCAGCACATGGGACATTCTCCAAAACGGACCATATATTATCCCATAAAACATTCTTAAGTAAATGCAAAGGTATTGAAATCATCCCATGCATAATATCTGACCATAGCACAATGAAACTGGAAATTAATGGCAAAAGAAATTGCAAAACCTGCACAAATACATGGGAATTAAATAACAAACTTTTGAACAACCAGTGGGCTACAGATGAAATTAAAGAAGAAATAAAGCAATACCTACAATTAATGCAAACACAGAATCAACATACTGTAATCTGTGGGATGCAATGAAAGCAGTCTTAAGAGGGAAATATATAGCAATAAATTGTTATATGAAGAAAACAGAATGAGCACAAATAAACAACCTAATACTCCATCTCAAGCTTCTAGAAAAAGAAGAGCAAGCTAAACACAAAGCTCACAGAAGAGAGGAAATTGTAAAGATTAGGGCAGAAATCAATGCAACTGAAACTAAAAAACAAACAAACAAACAAAAAAAAACACCAAAGAATTAATGAATCAAAAGCTGGTTTTTTGAGAGAATAAACAAAATTGACAAACCCCTAGCTAACCTTATCAAGACAAAGAAAGAAAAACAGAAATACATGCAATAAGGACTGAAAAGGGGGAAATTACTACAGATCCCATGGAAATTGAAAAGATCATGAATACCTATCTTGAACATCTCTACTAACATAGAGTGGAAAACACAGAGGAAATGGACAGATTTCTAGAAACATATGAACTACCAAATCTCAACCAAGAAGATATAGCAATTTTAAACAACCCAATATCAGCCATTGAAATTGAAAACATAATTAAAAACTTACCAACAAAGAAAAGCCCAGGTCCTGATGATTCACAGCTGAATTCTACAAGAAATTTACAGAAGATTTGATGCCAATGCTACTTAAACTCTTCAATGAAATTGAGAAGAAAGCAATCCTCTTTAAATCATTCCTGGAGGCAAGTATTGCTCTGATACCAAAACCAGAGAAAGATCCAACCAAAAAGGAGAACTATAGACCAGTCTCACTAATGAACATTGATGCAAAGATTCTCAATAAAATACTGGCAAATAGAATGCAGCAAATCATCAAGAAGATTATACATCATGACCAAGTGGGGTTCATTCCAGGAATGCAGGGATGGTTTAACATATGCAAATCAATAAATGTAATACACCACATCAACAGAGCCCAAAACAAAAACCACATGGTCATCTCAATAGATGCAGAAAAAGCTTTTGACAAAGTCCAGTGCACATTCATGATAAAAACCCTTCAGAAACTCGGAATACACAGTGTCTACGTCAACCTTATAAAGGCCATCTATGACAAACCAACAGCCAACATTATAATAAATCAACAAAAACTGAAAGCTTTCACTTTAAAATCAGGAACAAGAAAAGGATGTCCGCCATCGCCACTACTTTTCAACATAGTTGTGGAAACACTAGCCAGGGCAGTCAGACAAGAGAGAGAAGTAAAAGGAATAAAAATAGGAAAGGAAGAAGTTAAATTATCACTATTTGCAGATGACATGATACTCTATATAGAAGACCCAAAAAAAATCCATTACAAGAGTACTAGAGGTAATAAACAAGTTCAGCAGTGTAGCTGGATACAAAGTCAATGCTCAAAAATGAATAGCATTCCTGTATACAAACAAAAAATTCACTGAGAGAGAAGTTATGGAAATATTACCCTTTAAAATAACATCTAAAAAAATGAAATACTTAGGAATCAACCTAACTAAAAATGTAAAAGACCTATATGCTGAAAATTATACCATGCTGAAAAAGGAGATTGAAGAAGATATTAGAAAATGGAAGGATAGTCCTTGCTCTTGGCAAAGAAGAAGCAACATTGTGAAAATGGCCATATTCCCAAAATTGTTATACAGATTTAACCCAATCCCAATCAAAATACCATTGATGTACCTCACAGATCTAGAGAAAACACTCCTAAAATTCATTTAGAAACAGAAGAAATCTAGAATAGCAAAGGCAATTCTGGGCAACAAAGGCAAGGCAGGAGGCATCTCATTTCCTGACGTGAATCTATACTACAAAGCCACAGTGATAAAATCAGCATGGTACTGGCAAATAAATAGACCTGAGGATCAATTGAATGGATTAGAAGATGCAAGCACAACTGCAAAGACACTCAGTCACCTGATATTTGGCAAAGGGGCTAAATATGTCCACTGTTAGAAGGACAGCCTCTTTATTAAATGATGTTGGAAAAATTGGCTCTATACATGCTGAAGACTGAGACTAGATCCATGCATATCACCATGCACAAAACTAAAGTCTAAATGGATCAAAGACCTCAATATTAAAACAGCAACACTAAATCTACTGGAAGACAAGGTAAGGAGAAGTCTTGGAGACATAGGGGTAGGCAGAGAATTCATGAACAAAATGCAAACTGCACAGGAAACACTTCAAAGAATCAACAACTGGGATTTCACATTATTGAAAAGTTTCTGCACTTCAAAAGAAATCACCAACAGAGTGAAAAGAAAACCCACAGAGTGGAAAGATTTTTAGCCAATAATCACTCAGACAAAGGACTTATGTCCAGAACATATAAAGAATTGAAAAACATCAAGCCCCCCAAATTCAAAGACCCTCTCCAAAAATGGGCATCTGAGATGAACACACAGTTCTTAGATAAATATATACAAATTGCAAATAAATACATGAATAAATGCTCACATTACTGGTCATTGGAGAAATGCAAATTAAAACAACATTGAGATTTCACCTCACTCTGGAAAGAATACCTGCCATCAAGAAATCAACTGATAACAAATGTTGGCGAGGCTGCGGGGAAAAAGAAACACTGCCTCACTGTTGGTGGGAATGTAGACTGGTGGAACCACTATGGAAATCCATATGGAGAATTCTCAGAAGACTAGCATTGGAAGTTCCATTCAATCCAGCTATTCCCCTCCTGGGTATTTCCCCAGAAGAACTGAAAAGTTCATATTACAGTGACATATGTGCTCCCATGTTCATAGATGCACAACTTGTGATAGCTAAATCTTGGAAACAACCAAGATGCCCATCAAATGCAAAGTGGATGAAAAAGGTGGTATTTTTACACAATGGAATATTACTCAGCTATAAAAAGGATGACCTTAAGGCCTTCATAGGTAAATGGAGACAACTTGAGACTATCTTCATTAGTGAAATAAATAAGAATCATATTTATAAATATCACATTGTGTCTCTAGTGTAAAAAGTGATAAGAACTATAAGAAAAATAAAACCCTATATGTGTAATTGCTATTGTAAAAAAGAAAGGAAAAGAAAGAGCTCTAAGGGATATAACTGCATGTATGTTTGAGTTGTAAAATAGATGAGCATATTGCTGAATCTTTGTTGTATCTTTGAGCAGAACTGTTTGCAGTCTCACTGTTTGAATGTCTACTATGTATCCATTAATTTTGTAACTTGAACAACTACATCCAAGATGACAATATGTAATTTATCAATTAGTTATTTCTTAGTGTTTTTTCTTTTTTCTTTAAGAATTCTGTTTTGTTGCTACCCTTTTTCTTTTTCTTTTTTTCTCTTTAAATAAATTATTTTAAAAAATGCATAATTGCTATTGTAAAAAAGAGAGGAATTAGGAAGTGCTATAAAAGATATAACTGCATGAATATTTAAGTGTGTAGGATTGATAACCATAGTTCTAAGTTCTTGTTGGATTGTTGAACAGATCTGTTTGCACTCTCACTGCTTGAATGTCTACTTTGTGTGCTCTAATTATGTAACTTGAACAACTGTTTCTAAAAGGACAATATGTAATTTATCAACCAGTGATCTCTTACTATTTATCCTTTTTTTCAAAATTCTGTAATATTTCTACTTTTTTCTGTTTTTTTCTCTTTAAATAAAAAAATTTTAAAAAAAGAAAATAAGAAATCTCAAAGCCAAATGAATAGTACTTCCTAATATGTGAAATATTTTGGGAGGAACTACATTGGTCAAAATGGATGCTTAAAGGTGAGAGTAGAACTGAGAAGAGATAATGTAAAGATTAAGGAGGGGACATTGGAATATGTATTGATGAACTTATTGGGTTTCATGTCATACATGACTTTGTTCATGAGAGGACCACAATGCAGATTTGCCAGGATAGTTTATGCTTGATTTATGGCAGTAGAGCACATTCTGTCAGAAGTATTCTATATGTGCGATAATTCATAGACATCCTACTTTTCTCTGAAGCTAAGGAGAACTTGGCTGTGGAAACTGAATAGAACTCTGGAGACTGATTATTACTTAGGTCAGCTGAGAGTATTTTCCAGTACAGGCAGCAAATAACAGAGAGGGAAGCACCATTCACTACCTGAATATGGAGCACCATATCCACTCCCGGGGAAAGCACTTAACCTCTAACACCTACTGGTGTGCGCCATCAGAGGTGAGGTAGCCCGGGCAGCCACTTAACTGCAGGCACAGTGTCTCCATTATCTGAAGCCAGGCAGCCCCTCATGGCAGGACGGTGACCAGATGAGGAGTCTGGTTTCTCTGCTCCATTCCTGTCAGTTGTGTCCATTTAACTGTTTTTGAAAACTTGAGTAAAGAGTCCATTTTGCTGTAATTATGTATATTCAAACATTTTTTCCTCTTAATTTTCCAAATTAATCACCTCACTTAACTTTCCAAGTTTAAACTAATTACAATCCTGTTCCTGTGCACCAGAATCTTCATATGTGTTTTTGGTAAAGAGTAGAGATCGAGGGGCGGCCACAGGAATAATGAATGTCCCTCTTAAAACTGCACGCAACTGAAAATAATCCCCATGGAGGAGAATCAGATAAAGAGATGTTCTGCTTTGTCGAGCAGACAGTGTCATGGTCAGTGAGATGTGGTTGACACTTTTAGTCAAAGCGTGTAAACAGGAAGTTGCTTGGTTTATCAGTGTCATGTGTTCACAGCAAAATGATTATTATCATCACACTTGTTTTGCTACCAAACCTCTCAAGTCATTGGTCTCAATGCTCAGATCTACTTACTCTTCTCCTTTACCAGTGTGCTGATATTTTGTCTTATTTCTAGTTGTGATGTATATTCATTATGGAGGAGCAACATTTTTATGTGATGTAGAAATTACTGTGTTTGTAAAGTTTTCCTCCTTACAATTTAAGTGATAGGAAGGGAGGGAGGCTTAAAATGTTGGGATAGACACAATATTTTGTTCTTTTGGGAAGTGGAAACTAAACAACAGGAGTTTAGCTGCTTCTGGAAGTGATTATTTGTGTAGAAGCACTAAAAAATTTGCAGAACACACACACACACACACACACACACACACACACACACACACCCTGGTGAATATCAGAAACCCAGAAGAAGAACAAAGCAAAAGAAGTAGCATATCCCAGTACCTGGCATCTGTCACTGTGGTTGGGATAAAGGACCTCCTCTCTCTGAGATAATAAAATTCAAAGAGAAAGATTCATACTGGTGAAGAAGGCTGTAAATATCAGATAGTTTAAATACATAGATGTCTCAGAGTCAGCGCAGGGATTAGTCTTAAAGAAGCAATTCACAGCTTCTTTCTGCAAACTCTGAATGCTTTGAACAAGACAAATCTTGGGAAACTTCTATTGTCACAACCTAACCTTCTCTGGGAGGGGGGTCAGAAACCCCAGGAAATCATGTCCCAGGATCCCTGTGGGTACCCTGCAGCAGTGACTTGGCAGCCTTCAACAACACAGGATTGTCATAGCTTCTGGGAGTGTCTGTGTCACAAACTCCCTGAGGAACTTAAGGTGCAGGCTGTGGAGACTGATGGGGAGCAGGGGGCACACACGGTGGGTGTGGTGATTCTTCCCTCTGTGATATGAACTGGACCAAGGGAGTTGATGCATAGGAGCCATGGCCGAAGGCACTGAGATCTAAGAAAAGCAACAGTTTAACCAGTCTTTGGGTTTCCCTTCCAGCCAGAACTCTACTGTGTAATTCCTCCCCTGGCCATCTGAGTCATGCTAGTGATCTGCTGCTGCTTTACACATATGTCCAGTGCATCCTTGTTCCAGCGCAACCCCTTCAGCCACAAGTTTTGGCTGCTGTTCTGACAATTCAGCGTGTCTCTGGGGACACAGTCTAAACACCACCACAGCAAATACACACTTGATTCTTTGATAATCCACACTATCCTCCTTCCTGAGAAACAGCCTGAAAGACGTGAGTTCAGTTTTAATCTTCAACATGTGGAAATCCAGTTTCTCCAGCACCGTTTATTAAAGTGGCTCTCTTTCAAATGCCGGTGCAGTGGTGCTATAAAAAGTAACACTTCTCCACTGCTGGTGGGTTTATATGTTGATGTAACCACTGAAAATCAATGTGAGGAATCCTAAAGAAACTAAAACCAGTGGTTGCATTTTGACCCATCCAGTCCCCTTGTCGGTATCTTCTTGAAAGAATTAAAAAGACTGTATCACAGCAACATATGCACACCCATGTTTATGACAGCACGGTTTACAATAGGTAACTAAGACATACCTAATGCCCCTCCAAGAATGAATGAAGAAGATGTGGTTTTTAATCCAATGCAGAACTACCCAGCCATATAAAAGGATATTCTTTAGACATTTCAAGGGCACTCCTCAATACCATATTCTAAAGTGAAATAAATCAAACACTCATGAGAAAATGCTACATGGTTTTTCTGATGTGAGAAACTGAAAGTGAAATTAAGGGTCAAATTGTATAACAGATATTTTAAAACAGAAAGAAAATATTCAAGTGGAAATGAGAGCTAAAGAGGGAGCGGGGGAAAAGGAAGGAAGGGAAAAGAAAAAAATAAGAAAAGGGGAAAAATGGAAGGAAAGCTTTTGTAAATAAGGAGTGGAAGTGCGTTGAAAGGAGGGTAGGGGAAGGAGAAAAATAATCAAAATATATCATGTGTATGTACAGATTCCCAATGATGAATGTGACTGTTATGTATATCTAACATGGTATCAAAAAACCAAATTAATTTTGAAAGGCTTGCCATACACTATTGACACAAACAACAGTAACTTACTTTCTCAGTGCTTTGGAGAATGTAAAGTGTATATTATGGCTCTATCAGGGTTTAAAGGAGGTTACAGTTAAACAGGTTCACCTATGTCCTCACATGGTATTAGGGTAGATGTAAAGGACAGGGAAAGAGAGAATGAGATGAAGGGAGAGGGAGTGAGAGGGGAAGAAGAGGAGGAGGAGGAGGAGGAGGAAGAGGAGACCCAGAGAGTGTGTGTGACAGAGAAAGAGAAAGAGGGGAAAACCTTTACTCTCATAGGTTTCATAACACAAAAGAAATGGACTGATTCCTAGAAACATGAATTCCCAAAGCTGAATCAAGAAGACGTAAAACTGCTGAATAACTCAATTTCAGTTAATGAAATCAAAAATGTAATTAGAACTTCACCAACATAGAAAATCCCTTTTCTGATGGATTCACTGCTGAATTTTACAAGAAATTTAGGAAATATAGAAGACCCCAAAAATGCTATCAAAAGACTTCTGGACTTAATAAGCAAATTCAGCCATGTAGTGGGATACAAAGTCAAAACTTAAAAATCAATAGCATTCCTGTATGCAAACAAAAACTCATTGAGAGAGAAATAAGAGAAACTACAGTTTACAATAGCATCTAAGAAATGTGATACATAGGAATCAACCTAACAAAGGAAGTAAAAGAGCTATATATTGGAAATAACTACTCTCAAAAAAGAAATTGAAAATTATTTCAGAATATGGAAAGGCATTCCTTTTTCATGCATAGGAAGAACAAACGTTGTGAAAACAGCCATTCTCCCAAACTCATCCTAAAAGAATCCTAGAGAAATCATTCCTGAAATTCATCTAGAACCAGAAGAGGCCTACAATAGCAAAGGAAATTCTGGGCAACAAAGGCAAGGCAGGCAGCATCTCAATCCCTGACTTGAAGTTATACTACAGAGCTACTGTGATAAAATCAGCATAGCACTGGCATACAAACAGACCTGAATGGATTACATTAGAAGATACAGCCACAACTACAAACACACCCAGCCACCATGTCTTTGACAGAGGGGCCAAACATGTACACTGGAAGAAAGACAGCCTCTTTAATAAGAGGTACTGAAAAAACTGGCTTTCCATATGCTGAAAACTAAACTAGACATGTGCCTATTACCATGCACTAAACTAAAGTCAGAATGGATCAAAGATCTAAATATTAAAACAGAAACACTAAATCTGCTGGAAGACAAAGTAGGTAGGAATCTTGAAGACATGGGGGTAGACAGAGTGTTCATAAACAAAAATCAAATGGGAAATACTTTCCAGAATCAACAACTGGGATCTTGGTCTTATTTAAAGCTTTAGCTTGTCAAAATAATTCTCCAGCGGAGTGAGAATAAAACTTAAAATTGGAAAAAAAAAACTTATCCAACTGTCTTTCAGACAAAAGACTTCTATCTAGAACATATAAAGAATTTTAAAAACTCAGGTCCCCCCAAATTCAAATTCCAATCCTAAAATGGGAATCTGAAATTAATGTATACTTCTCAAATGAAAACTAATGAAAAATAAATATGTGAAAACATGTTCATCATCATTGGTCACTAGAGAAATGGAAATGAAAACAATGTTGAGTTTCCATCTCACTCCAGAAAGAATGGCCAGGAAAAAGAAACTAAGAAATAACAAGTACTGGAGCAGATGTGGGGAAAAGGAGCTCTTCTTCACTGTTGGTAAGAGTGTAGACTAGTGCAATCACTGTGAAAAGCAGTGTGGAGGTTCCTCAAAAAGCTAGAATCAGAGGTCCCATTTGACCCAGCTCTCCCACTTCTGGGCATTTTCCCAGAAGAACTGAAAACATCATACCACAGTGATACATGTGCACCCATGTTTATAGCAGCACAATTTGTAATAGCCAAACCTTGGAAACAACCTAAGTGCCCATCAACTGAGGAATGGATCAAAAAAGAAGAGGTATTTTTGGACAATGGAGTACTACTCAGCTATAAAGAAGGATCACTTTGAGACTTTTATAGGTAAATGGATGTGACTTGAGACCATACTCATAAATGAATTAATTAAACTCACATCTGTAAATACCATGTTGTCTCCCTAATTGGAGAAACCGAAAGAGTAAATGTGTTCCAAAATCCACAATGAATATTGTGACAGGGAAAGAAACTGCTAAAAGGGGAAAAATGATTGGGATAGAGAAAAGGAGAAAAGAAGGAAAGGAAAAGGAAAAAGATACAAATTTGTGTGTGTGTGTGTATATATATATATATATATATATATGAGATGATATATATATGATACATGATATATATATATATATATATATATATATATATATATATATATGATAGCTAAGATGACTATACTTCTAATTGTATTAGCTCTTGGGAAAGAACAGTTAATACTCATATGATTAGATCAACTTTGCACGTGTATATCTGGTAATCTAAGCAACTCTTTTGAAGATAACTATGCAATGAAACAACCCTTGTTAAATTCCTATCATTTTGTTTTGAGAATCTGTATTGTTATTGTTTCGGGTTTTGTTTTGTTGTTGTTGTTTGTTTGTCTCTTTTGGTTTTTGATTTCCTTTTCTGTGTTTTATTTCTTTACTTTCATCCTTTAAATACAATAAAAAAGAAAGAAAGGGAAAGATTGACAGGGAGACAGAAGGAATAGGGAGGGAGAGAATAGGAGAAAGAGAAAAGAAGGGGGAGGGAGAGATTGAGTGAGACAGAAGAGAAAGGAGATAGAACAGAATGAGAGAGGTATAGAGAGAGATAGAAAGAGAAACAAAGAAAGAGACAGATGGAGACACAGAGAGAGAGATGTGCTGTCTGATGTCTATTTTCCTGTGTAGGGGGGTATATGGGGTTTTAACTTTATAATCTCATTAGCCTTAATCATCTCTTTAAAGTTGCTGTGTTTAATACACCCAAAGGGTGGTTGAGGATGATGAGATTTCAACATATGAATTTTTCAGAGACAAAATTCAGTCTCTAGAAGAATGATGGGGCAAATGAGGTCAATGTATTTGAAAGTCAGTATAAAAACACTAATCTAATTTTCACTTGAATAATATATTCCTACACTATGCAAATGGTTTCCACATACATCCTAAAACTGAGCTATACCCTTATCTGTTCTCTTATTTCCCTGGGTCAGTCACACAGCAGAAAGTAGAGAATAAGTCCCTAGATTTTATAAACAATGACACAAGAGGGAGGATCACCATGTTCTCTTTTACCTCCACCACTTACTAACTTCTAATTACTCCCTTTGCTCAGAAATCTGTGTGAATAGGACTCATTCATACATGGGTTCTCAAGGACTCCAGGGAAATTTAAGTTTCATACATGAGGAAATGGTGCACTTATAACTGCCTTGGAAAACATCTATGCAGAAGAGAGAGATACATTCAAATCTGGGTCACTTGTCTGTGTTTATTTTGCTAAGAAGAAACAACCTTTCAAATCATGGCAGAAAGTCCTTGACTCTGGCTTATGATGTGCTCTCCAGGGCAAATTTGGACTATCATTGTAAAAAGGCAGATGGACAGGTGGTAAAACTGTTAAATTTCTTCCCTGTAAGTTGCATGCATGCCATCTTCTTTTCTTGTTCTATGTTACATCTATTTAATGGAGAGGATAATGTAAGTTCCTTAGCTTACAAATCTTCTTAGAGTTAAGGATGAACCAGAACTTGGGGTTTCTCTTGAATTTTCCTTATAGCCAGGAATATGGACTTGATGTAGATATATTAACAGAATGGGAATTGTAAATAAACCTACACCTGATATCATTGATTCAGTTCTGTCTGTGAAGTGTAAAAACCAAAATGTCTCTGTAAGAAATACAAAGCAAGTGTAATTCTTATTTTGAATCAGGTCATGTATCATAAACAGTGAAATTCTAAGTATTCACTGGCATAGGGCAGAAAGGAAATGTAAGTGACTAAAGTGCTTTACAAGGTTATTAGGAGATGTTATTATCTGATAGTACTGTACAGTTCTTGTACAAAATAAGTAAGTGGTAACCAATTCTTTCCAGCCGTTGACCAGTTTGTTTCATTCTTTCACTGTATATTGAGAGCCTATCTATCCTGCACCAGAAACTATCATTGCTATTGGAATACAATAAATAAACACTAAAACATAACATATTTATTCTCCTAGATTTCATAGTTGTCTTAGTGTGTGTGTGTGTGTGTG
>PVLA01017993.1:0-15719 GCA_004027455.1 Hydrochoerus hydrochaeris | reverse complement strand
AATGAATCAAAGAGTTGATTCTTTGAAAGAATAAATAAAATTGATAAACCCCTATCCAACCTAATTAAAAAAGGAAAGAAATGAATCAAATTCACACAATACAGAATGAAAAAGGTGAAATTACTACTGACCCTGTGGAAATACAGAAAATCATCAACAAATATTTCAAAAACATCTACTGTCATAGGTTCGATAACACAGAAGAAATGGACAGATTCATAGAAACATATGAACTATCAAAGCTGGATCAAGAATATGTAAAACTGCTTAATAACCCAATTTCTATTAATGAAACTGAAAACGGAATCAAGTCCCTACCAACAAAGAAGAGCCCAGACTCAGACGGATTTACTGTGGAATTCTACAAGAAATACAAAGAAGACTTAAGGACAACACTCCTCACACTCTTGAATGAAATTGAAAGAAAGCAATTCTCCCTAAGTCATTCCTGGAAGCAAATAACACTCTAGTACCAAAACCTGAGAAAGACTCAACTTAAAAAGAGAACTACAGGCCAAATCTCCCTAATGAAAATAGATGCAAAAATTCTCAATAAAATATTGGCGAACAGGATGCAGCAAATTAATAAGAAGATTATATACCATGACCAAGTGGGATTCATCCCAGACATGCAGGGATGGTTCAACATACATAAATCAATAAATGTAATCCACCATATCAATAGAGCCAAATGTAAGAATCACATGATCATTTCTATAGATGCAGAAAAAGCTTTTGATTAGATCCAACATCCATTCATGATAAGAACCTTACAGAGAACTGGAATAGATGGTCTTTACCTCAAAATGATAAAGGTCATCTACGACAAACCAACACCCAGTGTCATATTAAATGGCCAAAAACTGAAAGCCTTTACCTTGAAATCAAGCATAAGACAAGGATGTCCATTATCACCTCTCTTATTCCACATAATACTGGAAATACTAGCCAGAGCAATTAGACAAGACAGAGAAAAAAAGAGTAAAGATAGGAAAAGAAGAAGTTAAATTATCATTAGTTGCAGATGACATGATACTCTACATAGAAGACCCCCAAAACTCCATTGAAAGACTCCTAGATATAATAAGTACACCCATGTAGCTGGACACAAAGTCAATACTAAAAAATCAATAGCATTCTTGTACACTAACAAACAAAATCACTGAGAGAGAAATAAGAGAAGCCATACCCTTCACACTAGTATCAAAATAAATGAAATTCTTAGAAATTAATCTAAAAAAGATGTAAAAGAGTTGTACAGGGAAAATTATAATACCCTGAAAAAGAAATTGAAGAGGACCTCAGAAAATGGGAAGACATCCCTTGTTCATGAATGGGAAGAATAAATATTGTGAAAATGGGTATTCTCCCAAAATTGCTATACAGATTCAATGCAATCTCAATGAAAATTCCATTAACATACCTCATAGATCTAGAGAAATCATTCCTAAAATTCATCTGGAACCAGAAGAGACCTAGAATAGCAAAGGCAATTCTAAGCAGCAAAGCCAAGGAAGGAGGCATCACAATCCCTGACTTGAAGTTATACTACAAAGCTACCGTAATAAAATCAACATGGTATTGGAATAAAAACAAACCTGAAGATCAGAGTAATAGATTAGAAGATACAAATATGAACACACTCAACCACCTTATCTTTGATAAAGGGGCCAAGCATGTTCACTGGAAGAATGATAGTGTTTAAAAAAACTGGCTTTCCATATGCCAAAACTAAAATTAGACACATGCCTCTCACCATGTACTAAACTAAAATCCAAATGGATCAAAGATCTAAATATTAAAACAGAAACACTAGATCTGTTGGAAGACCAAGTAGGTAAAAATCTTGAAGACATACAGGTAGGTAGAGAATTCATGAACAAGAACCAAACTGCACGGGAAATACTTCCCAGAATCAATAACTGGGATCATATCTTGTTAAAGAGCTTCTGCATGTCCAAAGAAATCTCCAGCAGAGTGAAAAGAAAACCCACAAACTGGGAAAAGAATCTTAGTGAACTGTCCCTCAGACAAAGGACTTCTGTCTAGAACTTACAAAGAATTAAAAAAAATCAGACCCCCGAAATTCAAAGACCCAATCCAAAAATGGGCATCCAAGATAAACACATAGTTCTCAGATGAAGAAATACAAATGGCAAATAAATACATGAAAAAATGTTCATCATCATTGGTCATTAGAGAAATGCAAATTGAAACCACACTGAGATACCTACCATCTCACTCCAGAAAGAATGGCCAGGATCAACAAAACTACCAACAACAAATGCTGAAGAGGTTGTGGGCAAAAAGGAACTCTTCTGCACTGTTGGTGTGAGTGTAGACCACTGTGAGTGCAACCACTGTGGAGGTCAATCTGGAGATTCCTCAAAAAGCTGGGGTTGGAGGTCCCATTTGACCCAGCTATTCCACTCATAGGCATATTCCCAGAAGAACTGAAAACATCTTATCACAGTGATATATGCACACCCATGTTTATAGCAGCACAACTTGTAATAGCCAGATCTTGGAAACAACCTAAGTGCCCATCAAGTGAGGAATGGATAAAAAATTGTGGTACTTTTATACAATGGAGTACTACTCAGCTATAAAGAATGATCACATTGAGATATTTATACATAAATGGATGCAACTTGAATGCATACTCATAAGTGAAATAAATCAAACTCACATGTATAAATACCATATGGTCTCCCTAGTGTAAGAAATGGTAAGAGTACAGAAGATTTTATGGCAATCATGGTTCACCATTATATTGCTTTGAAGTCTTATGTTTTCATCCATTGTTTGGAATGGTTTTATTCTGTTCTGTTTGATCTTAATATATGTGATGGTATGAATAGTTACTTTGAAGGCAAGACAATATGGCAGCCATTGTTGATTTAATATCATCTTGCTCTGAAGTCCTACCATGCTCTTCTTTTTCTATTAGCATTGGTTCTATCATGTTGTGTCTTATTAGATTTTAATATGTATGATAGTATCAACAAAATTTTATGGAAAATGAGATAATATAGTAGCCATTGTTCATCTTCAGTTATTTGGTTCAGAATACCTTGCAATACTTTCATTCTCTTGAGTGGTGTTATTCTATTTTGTTATGTTTGACATTATTGTGTGTAGGGCTAAGCTCAACTATTTCAAAGAAAGAGACATTATGATAGCTACTCTTAATATCCAATTGTCTTACTCTGAAGTGCTGTGTTGCTTACATTGTTCTGTTCTGATCTGCTTAGATCTGTCCTCTTTTCTTTTATTCTCTTTAAAATAAAAAATATTAAAAAGAAAATAAATTATCATGTTTAAAGAACAAAATCTTCCCAGTGTAGAAACATTTTAACTGTGGCGTTAAATTTATGAATAATACCTGATGTGTGCATTATCTTGGTTTCTGTCACTCCTTCTTGCAAAGTAGATTTCCACAGCCTAAAATCTGCTTTCAGAGCCAAAATGATATGAAGGAATCAGCAAAATGAAAAATACAAGACTGACAATGTCATTATTGTCAAGAAAGGATCACATGAGCTACATTATTTAAGAAATACAGTTGAATTTATCACTTAAATGATATAAAACAAAAGTTTTAAGAAGAAAACCTTTGTACTCTTTTTGGTGTCCTTAAGGCTTATTGAAAAATGACACATGTATCACTGAACTACTTGCCACTCATTATCATTGTTTTGTTTCAAGTTCCAAGTCTCTCAAAAACAAAACCAGTGACTTCAAATAAGAGAAACAGCATACTACACACACACACACACACACACACACACACACACACACACACACACACACAGAGGCACTCTTGCTTATCATTGCCCTCAGATTTGATTCTGTCAATAAACTCAACATGGGGAGAGAACAGGAAATATGTCTAAACATTTTATTTTATATTACTTCAGTTTCTGTTTCATCCATATACACATGTGAGACAGTCTATGTACATATTTCAGTAAATGTATGAAAGTAGAATGTATGTGGTCATCTTTTATTATTTCTAGACTTAAATTTTATGGTGTTAGGTCCACAGGTACTTGAGTTTGCACATATTGGTATTTGAGATATGTTGTTTGTAGTATGATTATTTGAATAAAACTAGAATTAATTTTAAATTTACATATATTGCCTGATTTGCAGAATGATTTTAAAAATGAGTAGTTTACTTATGCATCTTGATTAACACACAAATAAGGAAGTCCTTTACAATCCTTATATAAATGGGTGATGAATTTAGTAAAAATTACAACAAGTCTAACAAGAAAACATCACATCTTTATATTATGAAATATAATTAACTGAGCATATTTAACAAAATCATTCACTAATACAGTTCTATTAATTCCATTAAGAAAATAATGTTTTATTTGTCTTATTTATTTATTTATTTTTGGGTACCAGGGATCAAACTCACGACTGCAGGCTTGTAAGGCAGGTGCTTATGCTGCTGAACTAAATCCCCAGCTCCCTGTTCTCTATTTTTAAAGTTTACTCACAGTGAATCCTGCCTGAGATGACAAAGATGACACTGACTTATTGTCAGTGCTGAACAATCTGTAGATGAAATTCATTCTCACCTAGAGACTGTTGGGATGTAAATCTCCTAAATGTCTGCTTTCCACCCTTTGTGTTATTCCAACAAAATTGACTAGGTTGCTGGATTCCACTGAGTGTAGTGCTGTAATAACTTTAGTAAATGTGGAACTTTCAATTGCTTGCCCTTGTCAACAACAAATTGATCAATTTTAAAATTAAGAAAAAATTTACACTGCTCTTCTTAGTTATCATGAATCACACTCTCTTCTCAAGAGACTAGACATCTAATCAAAGTTTATGGTTTTAATTTTTACATTTTAAAAAGTATTGGTACATGTTTTCAGTTCACAGTGAATACATTAAATAACAATATGACCTACACATTAAATACAAAATTTATATAATGTATTAGTATCATACTATATGTATATAGACAGCTCTAGAGGCTGGAAGTGCAAATTCAAAGCACAAATAGAATCATTACACAGAGACAGAAAGTCTTCTGGTTCTCATACACTCAAATATTCAGATTTTATATGCAGAATAATTCAGGGAAATCAAAAGCTCTGTCTCATAAAGGCAATCATGCAATTGCTGATGGCTCTGCACATATAAACTCCACCCTTGCCAAAAGTCTGAAATATTAATGCCAAGATTCTGAGGTTAGGATCTCAGCATATGCAAAAACAACCATGGTGGAAGAGAAACCAACAAGGCAGAGACAGGAGGATTGGGCTATTTTTCACATTGCAAGCATCCCCAGACTCCAGTGAGCTGTGATTAACTGAGCTAGCCTGGCTATCCTGGAGAATCCTGAAGAGCAGCAAGTCCTGAATTGATGATTTCACGTACTCTTAATGATATTTGGGAAGTAAAGAAAATGTGAGTATGTAATATTTTATCTTATATTACTTTAACATTTTATCTTATATTTATATAAGATATTTATATTTCAAACTTGGAAGATTATGACACTATCTCAGTATTGTTATTCCATCTCAGTCTCTAGCTTCACTCGATCCCTTCTTTGGGACAGAGAAATGAATTCCACATTTACATTTCTCTGGCCATAAATATTTCCATTATTTCTCCTAATGAAATTTAAATTTCTCTGCATTCTGCTATGGAATTGTGGGATCAAAGTTATGAATTTCAATATAGACCATTCTGTTTGCTTTACCTAATGCCACATATTTTAATATATGTATTAGTTCACCTTTCCCAGGGTATGTTATAATGTATTTCAAACATTCCTTTCAGTTTTTTTTAATTATTTTTTACACTAAGGAGACAATATGATATTTATAAATGTTTGTTTTATTTTACTTATGAGTATGGTCTCAAGTTGCCTCCATTTACCTCAAAAGCCTCAAGATCATCCTTTTTATAGCTGAGTAATATGCCATTTCATAAACATACCACATCTTTTTTATCCATTCTGTGATTGATGCACATTTAAGTTGTTTCCAAGATTTAGCTGTTACAAATTGTGCTGCTATTAACGTGGGTGGATATATATCACTATGGCATGACATTTTCAATTTTTGGAGGAAAATACTAAGAAGGAATATAGTGAGATTGAATGAGACTTCCAAATACAACTATACTGTTAATCTTTGTTAGTTCATCTAAAAGAACAGTTGGTGCTGCCATTGTTTGATTGTTTGATCACTTTTTAATACTTAGATCTCATGACCTGAATAACTACTTCTAAGATAACAATATGCAACATATTAACTATTTTTAATTTCTTACTAATTTTTGAAATTCTGTATCATGTCTATTCTTTTTTCAGTTTTGCTTCTTAAAATAAAAAGAAACAAATCAGAAAAATTCCTGTCTCTCACAGTCTCAGTATGTGGGAAGAGATGGGCACTCTAAAAGTAATGAGCAAACTTCTGGAGTGCCATACACATAGTTGACTCTAAAAGACTTGCTCTCAAGAGATTTCTGATCAGTGTGTAATGAGGGAGAAAATCATCCCTCTGAAAGAGAAAACAGCTATCTTGGCTACTATCACAAAATACTATAGTGCTATGTAAATTTCACAGAAATAAGAATTGAGTGTTGAAGTTTTAGAAGAGTTGACACAAGTCATATACTTTTACCAAGGCAAGATTCCCCCAACCAAAGACTGAATATAGACACAGCAATAATAGGCAAGATTGCAAAATGATACATAATCTGCTCTTTTATCTTTGCTGGAGGCATCAATGTTGTCATCTGTTAATATAAATATTACATGATATGATTTGAAGAAGCACATAGATAGCAAACAAATAAGACTCTGATGCCATGCAGCACAGCAGCCTGGGGAGAAACTCCTGAGTGGCCATGTTCTGAATGGTGTTTTATAATGTGTAAATTGTTGCAAGATGCAGGAGTTTCCATATGTTTATCCTACTAATGACTAGATCCTACTAGTGACTGTAAGGCAAAATAATATATCCCATTATATTTGTCTTAATTGACTTATTTAGCTACAAAATAAGTAAGTGAAAAATTGTATGCACTAAAAATAATGCAATAACTCATAGGCTTGAGCCAGGTGTCCACCCAAATAACACGGGATAATTCAGTCTCTTCTCAAATCTCACCCAAGAGCTTTCAAAGATACACTTGTTTGAAATTCCAGTAAAGCTAGAAAATGTTTCTGGCTAAAATATACAAAATGTTCTTAATTAGGGGAAAGAGGTGCCTTAGTGAAACATTTTTGTGCCCTTTCATGGTTTACTGTCATTTGTTGAATGATTATGCTGATTGCAAATGTAGAAAATTATTGCTAGTATGGAGCAAACCCATTCCTAGTAATTTTAATACCCAAATATTAAACTGAAGACACTGAGCACTGCGTGCTCCCCAAGAGCTCTGTTGCAGTTTTCTCCTTCTCTGGTGTATATTTGGGGGGGGATGGGAATTAAGTTTGCTGCATTGCGTTTTTTTCCACTAGGTGACTCCCTGTCTCTAGGGATGACAAATCTCTTTAGGTTGTAGCTTGTTTAAACAGCACCTAAACTGCTTTTGAAGCACGGTGGCCACTGTAAGGGATCTCAGTGAAAATAATTTGAATTGTAGGTAATACAGTTTAAGATTTGGAGAAAAATATTTAATCATTTTGTTTTAAAATTAGTTCAAGGCCTCTTTCACTCCTTGTTCAATAGGTTTCAAATCATAGGTTCCAGCCTGGAATCCCAGTGGTGTAGAACAATGAGTTCATTTTGTCTTGATACAAAGATTGTGAAGAACTGACCAGAAACATGTGAAGAGCAGCGTGCCCTGGAAACCGGACACTACACTTAACAGGGAAGCAGAAGTAAAGTTTAGACCTTCCATCAGCAGAGTAGGTCTGTATCACATTAAGTATAATAGTAGATAAAAAGCTTTGAAAGAGTAGTCAGTGTAATGGAACCAATAATGGTGAATGTCATGAAGAAATGACTCATCTCATTAGATCCACAGAAATGAAAGCAGATACTTTATTTATAATGTTGATATTTTATTTATAAAAGCATCTACCATTTCTGTCAGGTGAACTCCAGCCTGATTTGGGAGCATGGCCTACTTGACATGTGAAGGGGAGAGAAAGTTGTTGCTAATGGCTTTGTGCAAATCAACCACCATCATTCTAACCTGCCTGGACTTGGGCCCCCAAACTTCATAGAATTTCTTTATGTACCACAAGATTGCTCTAAATAAAACTTGGGCTTAGACTTTCTCAGTCTCTCAAAGAAGAACTGCTCCTGTCTGAGACTGAATATTCCATCCAGTGAAGGCTTTATGTTGCATTGTGCATTTAGACATTTTGCTATGGAATTTTGTCAACAGGCTCTGTCATGATTGTCCTAAAGTTATGTGAATTATATAAATTCTTTACTGGTTGGTGTTTGTATTTCCACCACAATATAACATTTGCTACTGAGTAAACGAGATTTTCTGTAAATAAAAAGTACATATATTTGTTTAAAAGAATAGTAAAATGTTGTTTATTCTCACTACAAGTGAAATAAAAGCAAGACATAACAAATAAAATGATAGTACAATTGTAAAGGTTATCAACATTTCAACACTGAAACAATATAATATAATAATGTAAGATGACAATAAAGGCAAACCCATTTGAAACATTTATTAGTATACTTTAGTACACATACATATTTTAGAAAATTAAAATATGTGACACAACTTATTTCTTCTCTGTCATACAATAAACTTTTAGAGAAACAAGAACTGTCATAAATAACTTTTGTATTGGAACAAAGAACGTTTAAAACCCAGTTTTCTTTTTTACCTTTTAAAGGGCCTCTTTCACATCCTTGTTCTGTAGGCTGTAAATCAGAGGGTTCAGCATGGGAATCACCAGAGTGTAAAACATTAGTTCATTTTGTTCTGATCTAGGGAGGAGGCAGAAAGGGGGCAGAAGTACATGAAGAAAATGGTTCCATGGTAGATGGAACTGCAGTGAGGTGGGAAGCACAGCTGAAGAAAGCCTTGAACCTTCCCACAGTAGAGCCAATCTTTAGGATTGATAAGATGATGTAGCAACAGGAAGCCAGTACTGCTGAAATGCTGCTCAGTTCAAGGAAACCAAAAATGACAAATATCACCAACTCATTGACCTCTGTATCTGGGCAAGATATTAGGAGAGGAGGGACGTCACAGAAGAAATGATAAATCACATTGAACCCACAGAAACACAAGCAGAATGCCAGTGATGTGTTTCAGCCACAAGCAGGGAGTACAGCCTGTTGGATATGTGGGCTGTGTATAGCAGGGGGCTGCTGATGGCTTTGTAGTTGTTGATGGCCATCACTCCCAACAGCACACATTCAGTGACTTCAAACACACAAAAGGTGTTTGAAAAAGAGTTACAGAGCACATCCAACAGTGCAGATCCATTTTCTCTGAGCTAAGTCCAACAGCATCTTGGGTCCAGTTGCTATTGCAGAGGTCACAGATCAAGAGATGGCTGAGGAAAAAGTACGTTGGTGTGTGGAGATGGGAATCAATTCTAATTAAAGTGATCATTCCAAGATTTACTAGAAAATTGATGAGGTAAATAAGTAGAAATGTGGTGAAAAGGGCCACTTTGATATTACTGTTATTAGTGATTCCTGATTAAATGAATTCACTCAAGAAAGAACGGTTCTTGGGTTCCATTGTTCTTTTCTCTCGTTTAAGCAAGAAAGCAAATCTGGAGATATAGATAAACCCATGTTTAATTCTTCTGTCCTGTCACAAATTATCTGCATCACTTCATGTACATGTAATATTTTTTCCACTGGAGAAAATTATTGCTTTACTTTGACACTCTTTAGAAGCATTGGGTTCTTGACAACAGTAAAAAAAATCTGAGAAAGTGATTGAGAAACTGATTGAAATCTAGATGTCTTCCTTTGGTGTGTTACTCTACATAATCTTTATTTTCTCTGGACCTTCCCTTCCCTTACTTCAGGAAGTGTATTTTCAATGTTCTGAAATTCCTCTACATTCTCAAAGTAATATGAAATAAACATGTCTTATGAAGATTTGGGTTCAAGATGTAGAACAAAGTATATGGTATAATCATGTCATAGACCCAAAACAAGTAGAAATAAGTTTCTCAAATCTGCTAATTTTCTTAAAAAACATTTTGTTGGTTCTACAAATAATAAGCATATTATTGACTAATAAAAAGAAACTTATCTTCCACTGCTTATGGTTGATGTGATCTTGAGTGTTTCATAATATGATAATATTACTTAAGTAAATATTTAATTTTTTTGAATGTACCTTGTTGTTTGCTTCAACATTCTTCTTGAAGGGTGTAGTCCAGGAAAATCCTGACCTTTCAGAGACAAATTGTAAAATGGAAATGTGTGCACCATAGGGTAGCTCAGGATATAGCACAACAGAATACAGCATATGTTAAATGACTTGTTATTTCAAGATTATTTGCAGTACAAGGGACACAAGTAGTTCCATAACCCAGAGGCTTCACTTCATTTCACAGATGTGTATGTTCTTGGAAAGTTTCACGTGTGAAAGTCTTCATTGACATCAAAGAACTAGAAATATAGGAGTTGCATATTTGAGAATTTATTATGCACTTACTTTTGTTTTGACTTACATCATTATAGTATGTGATTAATATGGAATTGAAATTGAATATAGTTTTATTGCTATATGTTATTTCAATTTTCTTTAAATTTATTTGCATAAAGAAACATTCAACCATTGTGTTGATGAAGACACATTCACAATTATAAACCAGGCAAAAACTTGCCTGTGAACATAGATTAAATATAAATAAGATGTTGCTTTGTGGCTAATAAGTTGAGAAGTCTCTAATTCTGCATAGAAAATGTATTTTGAATTATTGGATTTTAAATTTAACTAAATTGGCATAAACAAATTCATTTATAAATCTTTTTTGTAAATGTAGGTTTCATACTTGCATTTTTAAAGTTGGAAATTCAGAACTTATATAGCATGAGTGGCTCTTTGGTAGCTGAAGGACAGGTACATAGCATATCATTGTAGATAGATAGATAGATATGATGTAACTTGGGAATTAAATTCTCTAAAGCTACTTCCTTCAGGCTTTCATGGTATGTAGACATGAGATTAATTATATTTATGTTTGCGCATTTCCCTTGTGAAAAAATGAATTTCTTTACCTGAAATTGAGCTTTAATTATCTATTGTTGTTACCAAATGATCTATGTCATAATGAGAACTGCAAATTAAACTAATAGTGAAAATGGCAATAAATATATAATCTGTATCATCCTTATCAATTAAAGTAGAATTTCATGAGATCAATTACCCTCGAATCATTTCCATCTCTTTTCTAATTTTTGTTTTTAGTTTTAATGTTTGTTTTAGTTTTAAACATTTTCCTCATCAATCCAATGGGCTAGTAATACATTTGATGAAATGTTTGAGACATAATTTGCATAGTTTCAAAAATCTAACACTTTATTAAACAAAACAACTATTAGTTTTAATACAACCACAAGCTTGGGGAACTACCACTATCTACTTCCAGAACATCATTCATTGTGAAAATACCCTGGTAGAGAAAGCGTTCCTAGTAGATGTCACTCCTCTTTATTTTTTCTCCCCAGTAGATTACAAGCTTGTTCTTTCCTATTTTTTGCATAGTTAATTATTCTATAAACCAAATAGAAATATTTCATACATGCCATTTTGCATTGGCCATTCTCTGATAATATTTTCAGAACCTCTTCCTCTTGTGGCCTGTTTCAGAATTCAATAACATTTAATGGCTGATTAATATTTAATTTTAGGGAGATTGATCCACTCATAATTTGACGCTTATCTAAATTTTTTCTACTGTTTTTGTAAAAATCTGTGAACAATGATGATCATGGAAGATCAAATCCAGGTATGTCAGTCCACTTTGGCACATTCCTACTCACCAGTCACGTGTTGTCCATCATGTGATGACAGCTTCATTACTGAAACATATTCTTCAATTTAGGACTTTCAGTTTTAAATTATGTTAAACATATTCATATAACAGTTTTTGTATTACATTGTCTTTAGAAATAAAATTTGTGTGTTCTTTTTTATTATAGTATACAGTCTCTAGTAGAATAATTTACAAAGGTAATTGTTAACTGCATATTGCTAATTATTTTAGACTCATGGAAATAAAGAACAGATAGTATGGATGTTCTGAAATTGGGAACTTTTTCCCCACTAAAGTTACTGATGTGGGGAAAGACGATTCATTTAGGAATTATTCAAAATTAAATATTTTTCTCAACATTCAGAGTTCCATGTTCTTATAAAAAGTCACTTGCTATTTATTCTCTGTGTGAATTCTTCATATACTTGAGAATTACAGGAAAGTTAAGTATGTTTTTAAATTTTTTTATTTTAAAGAGAATAAAAGAAAAGAGGACAGATCTAAGCAGATCAGAACAGAACAATGTAAGCAACACAGCACTTCAGAGTAAGACAATTGGATATTAAGAGTAGCTATCATAATGTCTCTTTCTTTGAAATAGTTGAGCTTAGCCCTACACACAATAATGTCAAACATAACAAAATAGAATAACACCACTCAAGAGAATGAAAGTATTGCAAGGTATTCTGAACCAAATAACTGAAGATGAACAATGGCTACTATATTATCTCATTTTCCATAAAATTTTGTTGATACTATCATACATATTAAAATCTAATAAGACACAACATGATAGAACCAATGCTAATAGAAAAAGAAGAGCATGGTAGGACTTCAGAGCAAGATGATATTAAATCAACAATGGCTGCCATATTGTCTTGCCTTCAAAGTAACTATTCATACCATCACATATATTAAGATCAAACAGAACAGAATAAAACCATTCCAAACAATGGATGAAAACATAAGACTTCAAAGCAATATAATGGTGAACCATGATTGCCATAAAATCTTCTGTACTCTTACCATTTCTTACACTAGGGAGACCATATGGTATTTATACATGTGAGTTTGATTTATTTCACTTATGAGTATGCATTCAAGTTGCATCCATTTATGTATAAATATCTCAATGTGATCATTCTTTATAGCTGAGTAGTACTCCATTGTATAAAAGTACCACAATTTTTTATCCATTCCTCACTTGATGGGCACTTAGGTTGTTTCCAAGATCTGGCTATTACAAGTTGTGCTGCTATAAACATGGGTGTGCATATATCACTGTGATAAGATGTTTTCAGTTCTTCTGGGAATATGCCTATGAGTGGAATAGCTGGGTCAAATGGGACCTCCAACCCCAGCTTTTTGAGGAATCTCCAGATTGACCTCCACAGTGGTTGCACTCACAGTGGTCTACACTCACACCAACAGTGCAGAAGAGTTCCTTTTTGCCCACAACCTCTTCAGCATTTGTTGTTGGTAGTTTTGTTGATCCTGGCCATTCTTTCTGGAGTGAGATGGTAGGTATCTCAGTGTGGTTTCAATTTGCATTTCTCTAATGACCAATGATGATGAACATTTTTTCATGTATTTATTTGCCATTTGTATTTCTTCATCTGAGAACTATGTGTTTATCTTGGATGCCCATTTTTGGATTGGGTCTTTGAATTTCGGGGGTCTGATTTTTTTTAATTCTTTGTAAGTTCTAGACAGAAGTCCTTTGTCTGAGGGACAGTTCACTAAGATTCTTTTCCCAGTTTGTGGGTTTTCTTTTCACTCTGCTGGAGATTTCTTTGGACATGCAGAAGCTCTTTAACAAGATATGATCCCAGTTATTGATTCTGGGAAGTATTTCCCGTGCAGTTTGGTTCTTGTTCATGAATTCTCTACCTACCTGTATGTCTTCAAGATTTTTACCTACTTGGTCTTCCAACAGATCTAGTGTTTCTGTTTTAATATTTAGATCTTTGATCCATTTGGATTTTAGTTTAGTACATGGTGAGAGGCATGTGTCTAATTTTAGTTTTGGCATATGGAAAGCCAGTTTTTTTAAACACTATCATTCTTCCAGTGAACATGCTTGGCCCCTTTATCAAAGATAAGGTGGTTGAGTGTGTTCATATTTGTATCTTCTAATCTATTACTCTGATCTTCAGGTTTGTTTTTATTCCAATACCATGTTGATTTTATTACGGTAGCTTTGTAGTATAACTTCAAGTCAGGGATTGTGATGCCTCCTTCCTTGGCTTTGCTGCTTAGAATTGCCTTTGCTATTCTAGGTCTCTTCTGGTTCCAGATGAATTTTAGGAATGATTTCTCTAGATCTATGAGGTATGTTAATGGAATTTTCATTGAGATTGCATTGAATCTGTATAGCAATTTTGGGAGAATACCCATTTTCACAATATTTATTCTTCCCATTCATGAACAAGGGATGTCTTCCCATTTTCTGAGGTCCTCTTCAATTTCTTTTTCAGGGTATTATAATTTTCCCTGTACAACTCTTTTACATCTTTTTTAGATTAATTTCTAAGAATTTCATTTATTTTGATACTAGTGTGAAGGGTATGGCTTCTCTTATTTCTCTCTCAGTGATTTTGTTTGTTAGTGTACAAGAATGCTATTGATTTTTTAGTATTGACTTTGTGTCCAGCTACATGGGTGTACTTATTATATCTAGGAGTCTTTCAATGGAGTTTTGGGGGTCTTCTATGTAGAGTATCATGTCATCTGCAACTAATGATAATTTAACTTCTTCTTTTCCTATCTTTACTCTTTTTTTCTCTGTCTTGTCTAATTGCTCTGGCTAGTATTTCCAGTATTATGTGGAATAAGAGAGGTGATAATGGACATCCTTGTCTTATGCTTGATTTCAAGGTAAAGGCTTTCAGTTTTTGGCCATTTAATATGACACTGGGTGTTGGTTTGTCGTAGATGACCTTTATCATTTTGAGGTAAAGACCATCTATTCCAGTTCTCTGTAAGGTTCTTATCATGAATGGATGTTGGATCTAATCAAAAGCTTTTTCTGCATCTATAGAAATGATCATGTGATTCTTACATTTGGCTCTATTGATATGGTGGATTACATTTATTGATTTATGTATGTTGAACCATCCCTGCATGTCTGGGATGAATCCCACTTGGTCATGGTATATAATCTTCTTATTAATTTGCTGCATCCTGTTCGCCAATATTTTATTGAGAATTTTTGCATCTATTTTCATTAGGGAGATTTGGCCTGTAGTTCTCTTTTTAAGTTGAGTCTTTCTCAGGTTTTGGTACTAGAGTGTTATTTGCTTCCAGGAATGACTTAGGGAGAATTGCTTTCTTTCAATTTCATTCAAGAGTGTGAGGAGTGTTGTCCTTAAGTCTTCTTTGTATTTCTTGTAGAATTCCACAGTAAATCCGTCTGAGTCTGGGCTCTTCTTTGTTGGTAGGGACTTGATTCCGTTTTCAGTTTCATTAATAGAAATTGGGTTATTAAGCAGTTTTACATATTCTTGATCCAGCTTTGATAGTTCATATGTTTCTATGAATCTGTCCATTTCTTCTGTGTTATCGAACCTATGACAGTAGATGTTTTTGAAATATTTGTTGATGATTTTCTGTATTTCCACAGGGTCAGTAGTAATTTCACCTTTTTCATTCTGTATTGTGTGAATTTGATTCATTTCTTTCCTTTTTTAATTAGGTTGGATAGGGGTTTATCAATTTTATTTATTCTTTCAAAGAATCAACTCTTTGATTCATT
>PVLA01017992.1:0-15711 GCA_004027455.1 Hydrochoerus hydrochaeris | reverse complement strand
CGGCTTGCATTTCCCGGGCTGACTAAATGTCAAGATTAAAATGTTAATTGATACCTATTGCCCTGAACCTGGGGCGCCTTCTGCTTGGAGTTGAGGTCAATTAACACCTATTGTTTGGGATTGTCCCTGCCTGGCCCTGGGCCTGGGGAGTTTCCTGCTTGGGGCTGGGGGTTATTGCCAGGGTTGGCAAATATATATTTCAGCTTCTAAAAAATAAAAGCGGATTCAGATTCACTCACAGACTGGGGTGCAGTGTTTTCTGTCTCTCCATCGCCGACTCCCTGACCACCTTTGGGAAACCCTAGCCATGCTGCAGCTGGACTCCGGCAATAAATTTTCAACATAATTCAGAATCAGAAAGTGTGCTTTCTCTAAAATCTTTTGTAGTTTTAAAACTTTCTTAAATTTTTTCAAGGTGTTTTTTGTTCAAATACCAATTTTAGGATTTTTTCCTATTTCTGTGAAAATACTATTAGAATAGTGATAGTAATTGTGCTGGATATATAGGATACTTTGGTAGTACAGATATTTGAATGGTATTAATTCTTCCACTTCATGAAATATAGCTTTCATTTATTTGCATTTTCTTCAATTTCTTTAAGCAATGTTTTATACTTTCAGTCTATAGATATTTTATGTTTTTGGTTAATTTTTTTTTTTTTGTACCAGGAATCAAACTCATGACCTCGTGCTTGTGAGGCAGAAGCTTATGCTGCTGAGCTAAATCTCCAGCCCAGGTTAAATTTATTTTTAAATATTTTGCTTCTACGTACCATTATAAGTGAAACTATTTTCCTAATGCTTCCCTATACAGAAATGTTATTTTTTGTATGTTTACCATATAAAGTCACTTCACTAAACTTACTAAAATTTCTAAAAGTATATGATCAATTGTTTGGAATTTCTATGCATATCAATGGCAAATTCTTCACATAGGTATTCATTTTTATTTCTGATTTTAAAATCTTTTGTGCTTTTTTTTCTTACCTAATTGCTTTTGCTATATTTCAGGTAAAAATTTAACAAAATGGTAAGAGTGGGCATTGTCTCTCTTAAGAGTAAAGAAAAAGTTTTCAAGACCATATATAATATTGGTTGTGGTCAACCATATATGACCTTCATTGTGTTGAATGCAACCCTTCTTTTCATAATAAGCTGCTTTACTATATTTTTGACATATTAACCACATTGGCATTCTAAAATGCCTCATATTGACCATTTACATTGGTTTTCCAACTATATTATAACTAATGAGCAGGAAAAAGGAAGTATTTTGGATGTGGTGAACATATCTGAATCATGCAATGAGAGATACACCACCTCAATTACTTCTCTTGACTTTCAGTGATCAGCATGGAACAGGAATCTGTTAAGTATTAAGTGTATCAAGTTGGATATCAAGTTCCATGTTAGGACATTTGTGCAGTATCAATCTTCAAGCTATAAAACTGAGATGAAAATATAGCATTTTATTATCCAATGGAAATGGAATGGAAGAGATCAAGTTAAGGAAATCCAAGAAATAATTAAATTTTATTAGCTTCTGACTCAACCTTTGTCTACCACTCATACTTGAGTTCTGTCCTAAATGTATATCTACAACTACATAGGTTGTTCCATTATACAAGTAGAGTGAAAATTAAAAATTTTGGTCTGAGTGTATAAGTTTTTTTTATGATAGAAAATTAGGGACTCAACCAGAAACAAAACTTCCAGTCTTCCAGCATCACTAAGTGACATTCTATGGCAATATGTTAGTTATTTTTAATATGATATTTGTCATCATGCAGGACAATGAGGGAGAGAAATTATCCCACTGGGAGTAATGAAACCAGGACATTTCCTTCTTCATTAAACTTTTGCTAATGGTTTGGTCAGATGATCAAAATTGAAAATACAAAGAACAGTGACAAAGAAGCCTGACAAGAATGCTGATAGAATTTGTAGATGGAAAACAGATTATGAGGGCTGGGAGTTTAGCTCAGCAGCACAAACACCTGTCTGGCAAGCACAAGATCCTGAGCTCGATGGCCGGTACCAAAAACCAACCAACCAACAAACAAAAACAGGTTGGGAAGACCTAGGAATCTCCTTTGAATACTTGCCAAAAGGCATTCATTGCAGAAGAAATGTTAATAATCAGGTAGACAAATGCAAATCTATTTGTATGCTAGTCTCCTAGTCATCCATGATTAATGCATTCCATGTGAAAGTGTCGTGCTCAGATATCAGATACTCTAAACAACATAAGATTATTCATAAAAATCTGGTTAGTAGAACTGTTAAGCCTCTTTATCTGAGCCATTAATTGAGCTCAGTAACCTGGGGAATCTTTTAGCTACAGATTGACTTTAATAGGATCTTCCTAGCATGAATAAGTAAAATTTGTCTCAATCGAATGAACATGTACACTTCACATGACTTATTCTTTACTGCAATACCTCAAGTTGCACTATCCTCAATGGATCTGAGTAATAACTTATCTATTATCATATTATATGTAAAATTATTTTGGATCAAGGAATTTATTTTCAACATAACAAATGAAGCATTAGTCTCATAAGCACATATTTCATCTGTCTGGATATATACAGTCTTATTCATAAACACTAGGTCTAATAAAATAGTGAGATAACACATTGAGAAATCTTTTATGTCTCTCATGAGAAGTGTGGTCTCGATTTCCTAAAGTTAATAATGAAGAATGACTATGTGGGTGCTTGTTTGGTTTCTCTCACTGTTTTGCTTTATTATCCACTCACAAAGATTTTGTGCTCCATCCATGTCTATTTTCTTTGAAATCTACTGGCATAAGCATTTTTGTTCATCAGGAAGAAATCTCTTTAATGGAAAAACATCCATATCTGCATTAAATTGGAAATACAGACTGGCTATTGGATATTTGGATTTTGTCTACTGAACATGAATATCTACTAATCTTCTATATTTGATATCTTCTGAGATGAGTCTAATAAAAATCAGTGGTAATTAAGGCTAATTCACAAATGAATTTATTTATTTATTTTACTTTTTTCACAAGTGAATTTATAAGTAAAATTTTGAATAACATAACACAATGTGACCAAAATGTTTCAGTATGTAAATGTATTATATAACTATTGTACTGACTAGTTAGTTTCAGGGCAATAGAAGTTGTGTTTTCATTACTGTAAACTTCTTTCTGAAAATTTAGAATATTCATGCAATATAGCAAGTTATATTCTAAGAATATGTAGGAAAACAAAGATATTTAGTATATTAAATAGGAATCAGTATTTAAAACATACAACAATTACAAATAAGTGGGTGAACGGGTGTACATCTGAAGAAGAACAGAGCTACAAGTATGATAGAACCAAACTGTCGACTCCTCATCTTTTAATAAAACAATGTGTTGGCATGTGCTTAGTTTTGAAATTCAAATGGTATGATCAAACAAAAGTGTGAATAATGATATTTTCACTATTTTTGTGTGGAGAAAGTTTTGGGGGATGTCACAGTACTTTATTCTGAGTTACTTTTGTAACTACCTTTGTAGGAAACAATTGTTTTATTTGCCCAGTGATAATAAATTTAATAAGTCAGCAGGCTTGGATCAAAATTTTTTGAATATTTAATTAAAGAAAATAAAAATGATTGTTAAGGAAATTGAGTATATATCTAAGTTTTCTTTACAGTTTACAATTTGCAGATAATAATGAGAACATTGAAGGCAATAATATATAAACCATGTAAAACCAACTCCAAAAGATTATTTTGAGAGTTTTTTTATAGCAATACTTTATTGCATTTTGTTCTTATATTAAGGAAAATAGAAACTATGTGTACACATATTTTTTTTTCAGGAATTGTATTGCTTGTCCAACTGAATTTTAATCCACTTATTGCATAATTCTGGAAGAAATAAAATATTTATTTTGTATATTAAAAACTTCTAAATATATTTTCCTCCTTTTTTATGATACTGGAAATTGATCTCAGGAACTCACACTTACCAAACAAGTACTCTAACCTTGCACACACTCCACAGTTTCTTAAAAATATTTTTGAGTGAAAATAAAGTTACATGTAAATAATACTTAGCAATTTCATAAGTATTTCAAAGGAACAATTGACATGCATTGATATTTTAAGAATATATTCCTTAACTATATATTGTCAGTTACGCACTCTACTGAATATTGCAGTTCTTTGAATTCATCACAAAGTTATAGTCAGTGATCTTGTAGAGTTTATATTTCAAGATTTTACACAAATGATAAGTAATAATTTTAAAAAATTAATCTTTGAGACTGAACTAAGTGAAATCACATTAGGTTTTATTTTCTTACTCATTTTTAAATTTTAATTTAGCTGATAGAATCCAACAGAGCAAGGCCCACTTTCACTTCCTATTATTTTATTATTCTTATTTTAGGTTTTTATTTTTTCTATCTTTTCTACTGTCTGTTAGCATTTTGATGGAAGTCTTGGATAATATAATAATAAAGTTGCCTTTTTACAAAAGATAAGTAATTAAGGGGAATAGTAGTTATTTAAAATGGAGTTAGCAAAATATTCAAGAGAAGTACATTAAAATTCATCTAGACAGGCAAAAGAGTTTGCTGACTATATTTTAGATTCTTTATAGTATTAACATATAGAAAGACTGGTCAGCTAACCCTAATAAAGAACTATAATCTCTGCTTGGAATTTAGGAAAGTAATTCACAATAAATCACTGGTTTATTAAAAAATGTTAAGTTACTTGATTATATTAACCATATGGGGACTGGGACACACTGGATATACACTAAATTTCCTGAACGTCTGCCTAAGTTATGGGTCCCTGTACTGTCAGATCTGAGGTGCTCTTCACAAGGGTCCTAAGCATTAAATATTTTCCTTGGAATTTATGTAGTAGCTTTTGAATCTTTTCACAGCATTCTTCATTTCTTTATTTCTCAGTGTATAAATGATTGGATTTAGGAGAGGTGTAAAAACAGAGTAAAACACAGCCAGAAATTTGTCCAGCCATGTGATGTTTAGTGGCCACACATAGATGAAGATACAGGGAACAAAAAGGAGCAATACAACTGTGATGTGGGCAGTGCAGGTGGACAGAGCCTTGGAGGCAGCACGGTTAGAAGTTTGGAGGACAGTGACGAGTATATACATATACGATAACAGCAACACAGTAAAGCAAGTAACAACAACAAGCCCGCAGTCGATGTTTATTATAGTGTCCAAACTGTAGGAATCCATACAGGCCAACTTGATAACCAATGGTATATCACAGAAGAAGCTGTCTATTTTCCTGGGGCCACAGAACGGCAGCTTCATAATTACAACCATTTGACTTAGGCCATGCACAAAGCCTATGTTCCAGGAAGTTACTACCAGCCCAAGGCACTTTTGCAAGTTCATGATGGTTGAATAGTGGAGTGGCTTGCAGATGGCCACGTAGCGGTCATAGGCCATGACCACCAGCAGCACCATCTCACCTGCTGCAATGAAATGAGCAAAGAGGATCTGGAACATGCAGCCTCCAAAGGAAATGGTCTTGTTTTCACTGATAAAGTCTGCAATCATCTTGGGGGTGGTGACTGAGGAAAGCCATATGTCCACAAAGGACAGATTGGCCAACAAGAAGTACATGGGGGAATGCAGCAAGGGATCAGAGATGATTAAGATCATGATGAACAGATTTCCAGATATGATCATCAGATAAAGAACTAAAGATATCACAAACAATAAGACCTGAATATTCCATGAGTGTCCGAGTCCCAGAAGCACAAATTCTGACACTGCAGAGTGATTTCCTTTGTCCATTTATTCAGTGTATCCTCTGAAATAAACTAGGCAGGATAGATTATCAATAGGATGAATGGAGATTAACTCTTACAATTTAATTTTTTATGTTAAAGAGAATAAAAGAAATGATAAAATTTCAAAACAAGATAATAGGTAATTAACAAGGATAAAAGGAAAATAAAAGAAAAATATATATGAATACAAGATAATTAAGACAGTTATATTTCCAATTTCTTTTAGTTCATTGAACAGAACAGTTTGTGTTTATGTTGTTTGATCAGTTTTGCAAGCCAATGTCTTGTAATATGAGCAACCATATTTTGATAAATAATGTCTATATGTGCAAATTAAAGTTGTAATTGAAATGAGAAATTTTAGCTAAATATAAATGGCTTTATGCCACCAAAAGAACCAAGCTGATTAAGGTCAGCTGCTGGAAGCAGAGCATGAGGTGGAATTATTATGCAAATGATTTACTTGGAAAATACTGTCCTTAGAAAGGAATCAGGGAAGTAAACAGCAAGGCAAATGGCAAAAAGATGATTGTAGTTTCATTTGGAAATGAGCTTTGTCTTCCAGTGGAGGAAAAATATCTGAGTTTGGAACTAACAATGAATACGCTATGTAACAAGTATAAGGTCAGGGAGTTGCATGATTATGTTGAACTGGCATTGAACTTCAATACAAACAACGTGAAACGGTGTTACAAGTCATTTTGTCTGCATAACAATTCTTTTAAGCCTTGATGGTTTTCTTCCATAAGACATCATAAAATTAAAATTAAAATGTGATAATCTTTATGAAAGCAGTTTCGTAGAAAGCAATATAGTAAATACCCCTGCATGACTTGAACAAAAACAAGCTTATAATTTATCATTAGTTAAAATCCATAATATAATTATTTAGCAAAGTAGATGGATTAAGAAAACTATCAATGCACAATCAAGTGGAAGTGGTTTACCAAAAGTGGAGAACCATTCACAATGAAATTCAAACTTGATGAAATCAGATAATTTAATATGACTAAAGTTTAACAGTAGGAAATATTTATCTTCAGTATTACTAATGGGCACTATAAAATCCCTGGGCTCTAAAATATTTGAAAAGAATTAAGGCATGTTACACATATGCACCAAATGCCCACAGTCAATGTAATCATTAGAGGCTGATCTATGTACTAATAAAACATAAAAGTTAATAAAATTATTTCAATCTCTAAGTCATGAGTTACACCTATTATCTCACTATGTATTACTTGTAAGATGAAAAGGAAATACATTTATTGTGAAAGTAAAATGGATTATTTAATGTTAGAGCTGAGAGAATGTGAAATTAGTTTTCAGTGAACACAGTTATTCACTTCTGCAAAAAATGAAGAATAATTCTCTTCAATGTGCTAATGTTAGCCCTGGAACTACAGAAATTGAATATTTAGGGAAATGATACAAACTGAATTACTCTTTTAGTGTTGGGAGCCTTTGAAGCTGGTAATTGACCTATGGCATGACCCAGATATGACCCTACCAGAAAACAAAGACAGCCTGGATCAGCCAATGGAAGAAGCTGCTGCCACCCAGAAAAACACCAAGCTCCTAAGCAATCAAATAATGGGATGCCAGGCAGAGGGGCTGAAGTAGACATCATCTTTCTCAGTAGTAAATAAACATGCTGCATTGGTTGAGCAGTTCCTTTCCTCCCATCAGGAGAGTAAGGGCTCCACCTGACCCCAGCTTTGTCTTGTCTTTATTTTTCTCATCCTTTTGTGATCCTTCACCCCAAGAACCTCAGAAGCCACATGGGGTGCAGCACTTTAGGACTATTAAAATGCAGCAACAACATTTTTATTTTCTTGTAAATATAATGTTCTTTTGCAAAGTTTTTTGTGTGTAAAAACTAGAAGTTTTAAGCATATACTGGAGTTTAGAATATTTAATACATTCATATATATATATCACACAAGCCCAGTGCAGTAGACTGGGAGGCTTTCCTTTGTTTTAAGGTTGGAAGTTTCAATCCTATTTCTGTAGGAGGCAAGTTCTAGACCCTTTCTCATTAGATTTATACTTCCTTACCTCTATATTTTTCTAAAATTTATCTTACCTACTAATCACTCTCTGACAGAAAAGTTTTATACTCATGAAATATTGGAACCATGTAAACAAGAATATCTGGAAGCTGCTCATATTTGATTACCAGACAAAGAACTGTGATTAATATCTAGCTATGCATTTTAGTAGTGTGTGCACTATTGCTAAGACTACAGAAATTCAAATAGGAAAAGGATAGCCAAAGAAAACCCATGAACTTCCTTCTAAAAATATTGGAAGCTAAAGAAGCTGTTCCCAATACCAAACACTATGGGAATTCTTACAACAGGTACATAGACATAGCTTAAAATTAGCATAGAGACAATCAGAAACATGAGATGATTTGCTAAACTTACTACATTTATAGTCTGATCAGATTCTTTTTTAGCCTCTTCTATGTGTGCTTGAGACGACATCCACACTGGGTGCAAACAGTGTCTGTGGAAATGATCTTCAGCCTGACACATATTCACCACCTGAAGCTGTCTCTTGGGTCAAATTTACCTCTTGTATGTTCAGAATGGTACAAGAGTCATGGAAATAATGATCTCAGATATCTCTTGGGGATGACTTTGTAAAGATCATATGTTGAATAATGTGTTATGTGATCACAAACAGCCAAATGTGCTTTGGGTACAATGGCCTAATCAATGTCAAAGTTGTCTAAGTAGGAAGATAAGATAGGTTAAATGACTGGTACATTTCAAATAACTATGAAAAAAATGGAAATTTATAGTTACAAACTGCATGTCAAGTTATTTATTTTAATACATATTTGCATTACATAATGCTGCTGTTTCTTATGTGCAGGTGGCACACGCACATACGCTTAATTTCTTTTTCATCCCCTTTCCCTCTCTTTCCTCACCTCCCTTGATCTCTTGACTTCTTTCCAATTTGAAAAAGGTCTAGCTCCCTACTTCATATTATTTATATTTATTTTGCTCTTTATTTATGATACATGATTGTTCTATAAAAGAAAACACAAGATATTTCAGCTGTGTGTCTGATTTATTAAACTTAAAATTATGGTCTCAAGGTGCATCCATTTTTCCTACAAGTGACTCAAGTTTATTTTTCTGTATGGCAAAGTATACTCCATTGTGTTGAAATAGTGCATTTTCTTTATCCACTTATCTGTTTATGGATGTATAGGCTGCTTCCAAGATTTAGCTATTGGAAATTGTACTGCTGTGAACATGGCTATGGATGAATCACTATAATATGATGTCTTTAACTATTTCAGAAAGACATCTAGAAAGGAAGTAGCTTGGTTAAATATCTTTTTTAGTTTTAGTTTTTAGAGGACTCTCCATACTGATTTCAGTAATGGTGACACTAGTTTACATTCCTGCCAACAATGTTGAAGGGTTCCTTTTCCCTGGAGCCTCACCAGAATTTGTTATTATTTGATTTCTTGATGGTGGCTACACTTTTTGGGATATGATGAAAACTTGTTTTAATTTTTCTTATTTCTCTGTATATATTCTAGATATAAGTCCTTTGTCTGAGAAATAACTGAAAAAATTTTCTCATCCTGTAGGTTGTCTTTTTACTCTGTTGAATATTTCTATTGCTGTGCAAAAGATATTTAATTTGATGTGATTCTATTTGTTGATCTTCAGTATTGTTTCCTGTGCAACTGAGGGTCTGATCAGAAAGTCTCTGAATATGACTCTGACATCATTTATTTTATCTTCAAGCGGGTTAAATGTTTCCATTTTAGCATTTAGTTCTTTTATTAATTTTGATTTTAGTTTAGTACACAGTGAGATACAGGGGTCTAGATTAAGTTTTCTGCATGTAGATAGCCAAATTGGTCAACATCACTTATTAAAAAGGGTGCCGTTCCTCCAGCATATATTTTTGGTTCTGCTTTTAAAGATCAAATAGTTGGATGTGCTTTTGGTTGTTGTTTCTGTATTCTCTGTCTTGTTCTATTGATCTCATGTCTGTTTTTGTGCCAGGGCTGAGCTGTTTTAATCACTGCAGCTTTGTAATATAAATTCCATTTTGGGATTCTGATGTCTCCTGTTTTTCTGTCGCTATCCCAAGATTGCTTTTGCCATAATGTTTTTATTTTTTTTTTCTGGTTCCAGAAAATTTTTAGGATAGTTTTATCCAGCTCTTGGAAGAATATTGTTTGTATTTTTATTGATATTGCTTCTAATCTGTGTATCAGTTTTGGAAATATGGCTATTTTAACTGTGTTAGTTCTTCCTAACACAGGCTCAATGGTGTAAAAGGGTAAATTCCTTTGAAAGACATATCTTCAAGTTGAGAGCCCTAGGAAAATTGTTCACTAGGCCCCAACCACTGGGAAATTGAATCCTCATTTTCAACCCTCTGGGTTCTCCAAGGCCACCGAAAGAATGGTTCAAGGGTGCCTGAGTACTGACTAAACTGACCAAGCACATGGCATTAGCCACATGCTGTAGTTTGTTTGACTCCATATAAAAGATACAGTGTTGAGGGATTCTACACATTTCCACATTTTCAGTAAAAGGCCTGAGCAGCAGACAATGTGCTGTGACAGGAACCCAAGAGAAAACAACACATGAAGGTCTATGTGGGAAGCCAAAGTTGCAATAGAGATCCCACGGTACTGAGATGCTAGGAACATGGAGTTTCTGCTGAGAAAATCCACAGACAATGAGTGAGCAGAACCAGCCTTCGGAAGTCCACATGGGTTGCAACTAGCAAGTTCATCAGGATGGGGCTGCTCAAACCCTTTGGAGCTTGTACCTCACTACAACAGACCCTGGGCACTTCACTTGTGCATATAGAATTTAACATGTGCCCAGCAGGTTCTCAGTATCGCTTTAATGAGAAGCCTTTCTATTCTGATATTGCTCCTTCTGGGAGTGGGAATGTTTATGTTGTGCTATTGTAGATTGGAGATGTATAAATTTATGTTTGATTTTTACAGTGGCTCATACCTGTTTGCTTTTTTTTCTCAGGGGAGATTTTGATTTAGACTTTTCAACAATGCTGAAGCTGCTCAGAATTTTGAAACTCTTACAGACATACTGAATGCATTTTGCATGAGAAGGACATGAGTTGTGAGGACACGCATGGAAGGTTATGGCTTAGATCCAAAATGCCCAACAAAGTCTCATGTGTTCAGAAGGGGAGCTTGTGGAAGGTGATTGGATCATGGGAGCACTGTATTCAGGGATGCATGTGCTGTAAGAAAATGGGAATTGATCCAAAGAGGTGGGCCTTGACCTTGAGGGGATATTGTTGCTTCTAGATCTTCCACCTTTTCCTTCTTCCTAGCCTTTAAGTTGTGGGTATTGAGTATTTTATCTCAGCAGTGAGAAGATGACAAATAAAAAGATGTTTCAAAAATCCATTTGGGAGGCAAGAAAAATAAAAATACTTTGAATCTGCAGGAAAGTGATGAATCTAGGATATTTTATTTTATTTTTTAGAAAACACCATATGTTTTCTAAAGTGTGGCACATATATCAATATTGCTGGCACATACATCAATATTGTTGAGAAAAGAGAAAACCAATTTTGGGACCATAGTAAAGGACAAATGATTCATATTAGACTGAAAAATCAGGCAAATTTCCTAAGTGCTCAATTCATTAATTTATTTTCCCTTTCAACTTACCTATATATGTGCATATGTATCATCTATTATCTATATATAACTCCTTCAAAGAATTTATAACTTAGAAATATCTTTCATAAAATACAATTTATCTTTTTTTTTTTTTCACTACATTCAAAGTACTCTTGAGGGGCTGGGATTTAGCTCAATGCAATAAGCGCCTGCCTGGAAAATGTGAGGTCATGAGTTCGATACCTGGCAACAAAGAAAAAAAAAGTACTCTTGAGTACTGGCGTTGTAGTGACCCTGCTGTGTTTTTCGTTCTTTCCTTTACATTGAGCCAATAAATTTATTTTAGAAGTAAATTCTTACAAGTCTGAAAATGTTTCTCCTTCAATTATCATTGTAACCTAAAATCTGCCTCAGGATATCATAAATTCTCCCCACTCTCTTCACGCTGGTCTTCAGCATGGTTTCAGGTCATAGGTTACCTGCCGTGGAGGTGACCTTGCTGTACAGCACAAGAAGAAGCCCATTTAGCATGGACACTGAGGTGTGGGCAGTGGGAACAATGCTTGTCTGCCTGTGTGAGTGTTTAGGCCAGAGAGGGCCAGATTGCTGTTCTTCATCTTAGTGCACATTCGAGGACCCATAAGGAGAATTCTGTTCTCTTCCAAACTCAAGGAAACCCTGGCTGATAGTGATTATTCTTTTAACATGACTGCCATTTCACATGGCCTGGGGTGGTAGAAATCCACATTCCAAAAGAAGTTTTAGACAGTCCTTAAGTGTTGGTTGAGAATCAAAGATAAATATTATGGGTTTTAGTGTCCCTTTATTGGTCTAATAAGTGCCACTTCCAATTGGAAGACCGTTACTATCCAGTCCGGATAATGACCCCATGTGCTAAACTACTCTGATGCAGTAAAAAATAGAAGCCTTTCTTCTCATACAGGACAGAGAGGTCAGATTAAAATCCATGATTCACTATGAGATATGGGATGAGGAGAACCAGCCTGACTGGGTGGGATCAGCTCTGCCTGCTAGCACTGGTGCATCTTTCCCTTCTGGTCTCAGTTTCATAGCCATGAGGCAAGGTGGTCGTGCTCTGTCTCTGAATCTCCTCTTAACCCTAAGGCTCAACTGACCTGTCAATAATGGGCTATTATCCTTTGTGGATGTGGTATTCTAGACCATTTTACAGTTCTTTCACATATTTACTAACTTTATTTTAACTTTTATTGATAGTAAATAGTTTGTGTGACATATAGTTAAATACAGAATAGAAGAAAGATGTTTGAAAACTAAAAATCTGACAAGGAATATGCAAGAACACCCCCTCAAAAAACTCAGAAACAATCAAAACACAAGCAAATACCTGATTTTTAAAAAGGACTTAAACCTAAATAGATATTTTCTAAAAGAAGACATAGAAATAGTCCACAGTTACATGAAAAAATGTTCAGCATCACTGGTCACTAGGGAAACCCTAACCAAAACTGCAGTGAGATCCCACTTCACTGCAATAAGAATAGCTATGAAGAACACTAAAGATGACAAATGCTGACATGGACAAGGGAAAACAGGGACCTCCCTCACTGTGTGAGAGTGTAAATCCATAGAGATACTTTTGAAAGCAGTAAGACATTTTCTCAAAAAAATGAATTACAACTTCAACATAATTTCTTAGCCATACCCTACATGTATATACAAAGAAAATAAAATCAATATGTTAGAGAATCATCAGAACTCTCATGTTAATTTCATCAATATTCTCAATAACTAAGAAATGAAAGCAACAAAAGTTTCTATCAACTGATGTGAGGGTAAAGAAAATGTTATATATAATGCAATAACTCTGTAGTCACAAAAAAGAATGAAATCTAGTAATATGTAATATGTGTCTAGTAATGAAGTAATACTTGTGGAACTGGACATCATGTTATGTGACATTAACCAACCACTAAAGACAACTATTACCTGTAATCCCTCATCCATGGATTCTGAAAAGTTTAAACAGGGAAGTTGAGAGAATAGTGCTTAGCAGGGCAAAGAGAAAAGAAAGTGAGTGTGGGATCATGAAATGTTGACCTGCATGTGCTAAATTACATTTAGAAAATAATAGTTCTGGTGTACTAAGATTGCATATTAGGATAACTACAAAAGCATTATACACTGAATGTTTTAAAACATTAAAGGGGTATTTTAAATGCTTTTATTATGAAGCAATGAGAAAAATTTGAGGAGATGGACATATTTATTTATAATTATTATTATACCTGTTTCATTACTTCACACTGTACCCCACTAATCTGTAAAAGTTTTATTTTTATATAGGAACTAAAATATATTTTAGAATTTTGAATTTAAAATATCATAGACATAGAAGTGATTTTTGTGTTAAAAATTGTGTTGAGAATTAAGTTTTGTATAACAGCGAAATCAACAATGATAAAGGAAAATAAAACAATTGGAAAATCGTATATCTGATAGAGAAATTGTATCCAGAATATATAAAGATGGCTCAATAATATGAACGAAAAGAAAAATAACCCAATTAAAACACAGAGTATTTAAATATATATTTCTCCAAAGAGTGGTTTACAGGTGTCTGATATGATCAGCCTCATCAGTTATTCAGTAAATGCCAGTAATAAGCACAGTAACATAAGACTTTACTTTCACTTGAATGGTAATAATACAGAAGATAACAAGGATTAACAAGAATGCAGAGGATACAATGTATCCTCCAACATAGTTTAGACATTGTTGTTTTGATAATAAAATGTCAGAAAAATTGAAGATTTGTCAGACACTTTGTAAAAAGTTACACACTAACTTAACCCAGTAACCATTCCTACCTTTAAATACTAGAGTGTAAACATGTTCACGAAAACCTTGCTCCTATGTTATTCACAATATTCCTGTTTAAGTATTCATTAATTAAGGAGAATGGATTACAAAAATTGTAGTATAGTCATTCAGTCAAATGATATTCAGTTACCACAAAGAGTAGAGCACTATCAATTACTACAAAACAAATGATTGTTGCAAGCACTACTGTTAAGGGAGAACAGTCAGCCACAAGAGGCCACAGAATGTAAAATACCATTTATATGAATGTCCTGAATGGCCAATTCATAGAAATGGACCATACTGGAGTCAGGGACTAGTAAGAGCAAAGAGTGGAGATTGATTTTTAATGGGTAGAGGATTTATATGTGAGAGGAGGAAACTTGCCTTTAAAACTTAAGGTTATCAGTGTTCTTTGGAATGTTACCAGAAGGCACATCTAGCCATGTCAGTTGTTACCTCTTAATGAACAGATGCCATATAAGAAAAAGACACTGAATAGTTCATCCTATAAAAAGCTCTTTAAAAGAAAGTTCTAGAAGATTAATGGATATGAGAAAAAAGTGGTGGCAATCATTTGTTTCTAAATACTAAGAACATTTTCGCTAAACTTGGTGAAATAATGTGAAGATATATGATTATGCTATTAACTTTTATAAGAAAATGTATGCATCTTGTAATATTTTTATTGTTGACATAGAAATTAAGATTTAAACATTACTATGAAAATTTAGAATGCATAATTTTTAACACACCATGGAAAATTTTTGAAATCAATGTAAATACAGGACAATTTATCTACATGATTACTATATAATTTTTACAGAAAAATGGTAATTGTCATTCTAAAGCTTAAATAGTATTGTCATTTTTGTTTGTTTCTATTTTGAAAATTTTTATTACTACTAACAATTTTTCCATAATAAAAATGGATAATTGAATAATTTAACATTTTAAACAATCTATTGAAATTAAATACATTCCTTGCCCAAGTAAAGATATATTTCTAATTCACTTAGAAATAGTAACAATAATCGCTTCTCGGCCTTTGGACTAAGATCAAGTGTAAGACAGAAATAGTAACAATCATATTTTAATTACTTGTTTAAAACATGTATTTCAGTTGTGGACTAAGTTCTTCAAAACTTTTTTCCATGGCTCTTACTAAATCTCAGAGTCTTGAATGCTTTCCCTAGTGCCTCCTTCATCTCCTTATTTCATAGACTATAGATCAAAGGGTTGAGAAGTGGGGTTAGCACAGAGTAGAACAAAGTCACCATTTTCTGCACGCCTGCTGGGTTACCTGCCATGGGACTCACATATACAACCATGATGGAGCCGTAGAAGAGGGACACCATGGCCAGGTGGGAACCATACGTGAAGAAAGCCTTTCTCCGGCCTTCTGCTGAGGGGACCC
>PVLA01017991.1:0-15721 GCA_004027455.1 Hydrochoerus hydrochaeris | reverse complement strand
TGAAGGTAAGCTGGCTTGATTCTTAGGTACTTTCTTTATAGTAGTCATTGTCAGCCTGGTGTGGTGGCACATGTCTGTAATCCCAAAACTTAGGAGGCAGAGGCAGGAAGATTGCCATGAGTTCAAGGCCAACCTCGGCTACTTAGTGAGTTCAAGGATAGCCTGAACTACATAGTGAGACTGTGTTTTTAAAAAGGTCATTATCAGAAAAATAATGAATTATTACCTCTACATGTGGCTCAAGTTTTCTTTTTCCTAAGTGAGCAGAATCACACAGGCATCATGGGCCTAGGAATAGAGTGTATGTGAACCAAGTATGTGAATTAAGTGGAAAAAGTAGTTTGGAAGTTCTTATTAATATATTCTGAGAATTCAAGAAGCTATAATATGCGCTAAATAAGAATAAGGTGTTGTGGAGAGAGCATAGTTAAGATAATTAGAACCCTTGGAAGTTAAAATAAGATCATTGAAATAAAATTGAATGGTAAAGCTGGAACTTGAAGAAATCTTAGAAAGTAAGATTAAAAAAAAAAAGTTGGAAAATAAAACAAAGGGGCAGAAATACCAAAAGCACAAAAGGAAGAGATGAGACACACGGGATTAGTCACCAAAGTGCAGCATCTGACTGAGAAGTTCTTGATTGAGAAAGCAGGGATGATTGAGAGAAGGAAGTCATGAAAGAAATAGAGAGAAGGAAGTCATGAAAGAAATGATACAAGAAAATCTCCCAGAGCTGAAGGCACAAGGGCTTCACGTTAAAAGGACATGCTGTTTTCTGACAAAAAGAGTGAAAAACCAGACGACCCAAAGTATATCATTGTGAAATTTAAATGTCAAAGTGTTACGATTTTGAAAATTTTTAAAGAAGAGGGAGGTGTTTATAAAAGGAATAAGATTCAGAATGGCTGCTGTGGATGAGAAGAGACACAGGAAACTATAAGAACAAAATATTTTTACCTCAAATTTTATATGCAGAGAAAAGATGAAAAGCAGGATGTAATGCCTTAGTGTGCACATCAGAAACTTGCTGGGTCTGCAAGGCTGATTAAGAACATTTCTAGGGGGCTCATGATGGTGTTAGAGAAAAGGATCCATCTTCCCAATAATAGAAAAAGATACGTGACTCAGTGTTGAACATCTCTGCCTTCAGTTACCCCTTTCCTGCATCTCAGGATCTCTTAATTATTTATCTATCTTTGGGACAGATCTAAGACAACCCATTGAGAAACACTTGGTAGCAATGGGACGTGATGGCATGTGCCTATAATCCCAGCACTTGGGAGGCTGAAGCAGGCGAATCCCTACAAATTTGAGGCCAACCCAGGCTATATAGTGAGTTCAAGGCCAAATTGGGCTACACAGTGAGACCTTGTCTCAAACAAACCAAACTAAACCAAGCCAACTGACCCAAATCTAGTGAGAAACCTGTCAATTCCCATTGGGTTGTGAAACTAGAAAACTAGAAAAATCATAGAACTATAAAGATATTCTACAGATAAAGGAGAAGGATGACAAATGAATCAAGAGGTAATAAAAACTTTTTAAAAACTTTCTTACGGCAATTTTCAAGCATACCCAAGAGCAGAGAGTAATAGTACGACCAATACCTGTCCCCACCAGCCTCATTCTTCCTCGCTCCTTCAGCTTTGAGTGTGCTGCAGCTCTCGATCTATTTTAAAGTGGTGATGGTGAACAGTGGATCCTGTTCCAGGTGTAATCACAGTGTCACACATGCCCTGTAAAGCTGCTAGTAAAATTCTTCCAAAGACAGGCTTGTGTCTGGATCTCACAGTGATTAGGGAGATGGTATGAATTTCCTTATCTGTAGGGCAGAATGGGAATGGTGACAGGAAAAGCTCAGAGGCGAGATTTTAAGCTTGAGGTAGCTTTGGTGATAATTATTGGAACTGAGGCTGAAAAACCAAAACTTTTTGGCTCTGAATTTGCAGCTTTCCTCTATCATATTGCCATTAAAAAACATTGAGAAATACACGTTGCACTTTTAAACCTGTGGCTGAAACAAATATAGAAAGGCATCCCAACTTGCTTAAAATGAACCAAAATACTCTATTTCACTAATGTAATTAATAATGTCTGCTATCAATAAAAGATAAGATTTTACAATCCCTGGGGTGTTCCTGGGTTTGTCTTTTATATGAAAGATACAATCTTTGTCAAAATGTTTCCCAACCTTGCTCAAACTAAAAGTCCAATGCATATAAACATTGGATGTTATAGTATGAATTACTTTGTCTAGCATGTAGCAACTGTGTTAGCATTTAATATGTATGTGTAATTGAACCAGGATTTTAAAGTGTTGTTTAGGAAAAATTTAACTAGCATCTTTATTAAAACATTCTTTTCTTTTTTTTTTTTTTTATCGGTACCGGGGATCGAACTCACGACTGCATGCTTGCAAGGCAGGTGCTTATGCCGCTGAGCTAAATCCCCAGCCCATTAAAACATTATTAAATAGTGTGATAAGTGTTATGGCTTTTGTCTAGATGTTCTCCCCAAAGCTTGATTTGGTTATAGGTTAGGCTTGTCCAGAGGTGACCAGATCTAGAGTGACACTGATTGATTCATAGTGCAGTGCTGGGCTCAAGAGTACTAGGATTAAGGGTGTACTATCTGCCCCAAGTAGCATGGCTAAGATGTAAGAGATAGAAAGAGCTGTGGTTGTCCCTTGTTGCTTTGCTATATGAACTGTTTCTCCTCTGATGCCACCTAGTCTTGGAGCCAGTGGATTACAGACTGAAACCTCCACAAACTGTGAGCTAAATAAACCTTTCCTCCTTTTCACTTTGGGTGTTGAGTATTTCGTCTCGACAGTGAGAAAAGTAACTAAGACAGAAAGTTTATTGTGTAATTAAAGTTAAGCATCCAAGAAACATTTGCTGTCTTTCTTTACCCCATGTGTGAGATGCATGTACTGAATAATTTGCTTAGCCTGAAAAAAACGTAGTCAGGTTCATGAGGCTGGGAGGAGGTGATCACAGACAGTGTTACCAGGGAAAGAGTCTGGTAAAGTAGAATTGTTGATCAGTGGTCTCCAAGACCCAAGCCATGCCCTACAATGAGCTGAGCTAGATGTAGTTAGTAAGAAAAAGGCCACCTACCATCCCTTTTTGTGTAAGGAAACATTTCTGCAGAGTGCTCTGGGACAGATCAGAAGGATTGCATGGCAAAGCCAAGATTGCATGAAGGATTGCCAGGGTTTGTGTGGCCCGAGTCAGACATCGGGATAGTGATAGTGTCTGCCGTGGCTCTCCTACCTTTGAACATTGCTGCTCTTTAAAAGTTTCTTCACTGTATTTTATTTCTTTCAAAGAATTACATGATTCGATTTTCAGAATAACTTTCTGATATCTTAGATGCGACTTTGTTATTCATTATGAAAAGTAACATTAGAATAAAGGACTTGCTGATAGCCTGGCTGTAACATATTCCTCATCAATGGCTAGATGAACTTTAGAATTGAGGAAATCTTGGTGGTAGTTTGGAGGGCAGTTGTGGTGTGGTGATGTTTTGTCTTGGTATTGGAAGAAGCCAGGTGAGAATTTCTCTCTCTCCTTTGGAGGCATCATCAGCCTCTGCCTTAGGAATTTCTCTAGTTGGTCCATCTAGGTCCATCTTGGGGTGGAGACAGTGCTGAGGCTCCTTGAAGCCCTTTCCTAAAGGGGCTGTCATTGGGGTTCCTCTAAGTGTGAAAGTAACCTTGGGGTCATTTTGTTTCATTCACTCATGTGATTGAGGAAGAAACAGAAATCCGTATGTAAACCTCTGGCCTGTGACCTCAGACAGTATTCACTAGTGACTTGTCACCCAGTAGCTATGTGTTTACTACTTGCCAGGGAAAAACTGGGTGATCTCTGATTTGTCAAGGTTGGTCTCAAATTATATCTGTTTAAGGACAATTGTGGTTGGGTACATTCTGTTTCCCTTGAAGGTAGAGAGAGAGAGAGAGAGAGAGAGAGAGAGAGAGAGAGAGAGAGAGAGAGAGAGAGAGAGAGAGGGAGAGAAAACAAAGAAAAAGAAAAAGTAGGATCATTATCAGGCCATGTGGAGCAAATGGAGCAGTGAGACTTTCAGGCAGTGAACATTCAGAACAGTTTGTACAAGAAGAATGGTTGAAGGATTGTAGTTTACTAAGGATGCAGGGAGGAACAGTGCACAGAGCCTGGGAGGGAGGACACTCTAGTTAAATATCTGTAGATGTGAGCTCTTGTGAGCCCTTGTGTGGAATTTTACCTCTGTTGGTGTGGAATGTAATTAAAGTCATGATGCACTGAGAAAGACCATCTTAGGGTCCTTCACCAAGCAAATGCATGTCAGTGCCTTTTGAGGAATGGGGTCATTATGACCAGGCCAAGAAGTAGAAAAGCCTTATTTAAGAATGTCAGATCAGAACTGTCCTATTTCTCACACTGCCTTATGTATGGAAGGCGGTCAGCACATACTTGATCTAATTTGATATTCAGTGAATTTGGAACATTTGTGAGAAAGTCCTTCAGAACCTTGTTGTGATCTAGAGGAGTCCACATTTGTAATCCAAGGGAAAAGTTACTGGAATTCCACTAATTCCAGTCTACCACTTCCAGTGCAATCCACGAGAGAATAAAGACACTTAAGACATATTTGTAGTTGTGGGGAGCAAAGAGGGTCCTAAGTGCATCTAGAATGATAGCTAACCAGAACAGCGAAACCCAGAGTCGAACCTGGGTTTTATTAATTCGTGAAGAAGGGAGTGGCTTGGGGATGAATGACTAAGAGAAAAGCAGAAAGTTTGTGAGTGCTGTGAGCTGGGCTAAGTAGGAGGCCTGAAATCACCTCTGCAGTATAAAGAGAGAAAGATGCAGAAAGAGTAATCTGCATATCACAAATAGGGGCACTATCTAGTGTTTTGGGACTGGTGCTTCAAGTTTCAGGTGTAATCATCATGCCCTGGGATGTCATGGCTTTTTTCTCAAAGCTCAGTGTGAAGGTCAATCTCAGCTGACCTGGTGTGGGTCACTGCCAAGCTCACACACACTACTTGGGAGCTGTAGGCAGGGCATCACCGACTGACCTATTGCATTGTTTCAAAGATCTATTAGCACCTTTGCTGGACTCATTTACATTGCTTAAAGCCAGTTGAGATAAGGAGATAACTTAGCCACTTCTGTACACATCCATACAGGGAGGTAGGGCCAAATGCTTTTCTTTCAAGGAGAGCCATCCAAGTGGTCCTCCACTACTGCATGTTGAACATCTTGTTATTTTTAAGAGATGAGTTTATTGTAAGTGAACATACTTATCTCAGAGGTTTGTGGAGGTTACTGGGTGAGTTGAGGGTCTGATGAAAGCTTGGGTTGTAAAGGAAAACCACATGGGGAAAGTGGCTTGGCTGGCACTTGAATAACAGAGGTATTAACTGTGCAGGGCTTGGATGATGGAGCATTTTAGGTAAAATAAGTGCCCATTGCAAAGCTTCTCAGGCAAAAATGCTTGATAGCTGCAGATATCTAAGGAGAAAAGGCATGGTAAATAGTGACCATTGGATTTAATAATACAGATGTTGACAATCACAATTAGAGATGTGAGATGTGGATGACATAGTTGTGACCCAAAAATAAAGTTTAGCGTTGAGCTGGAGATGTCTTCGGCAACATTCCAGGGTGGTTCCTTTCCAACAGCTGCTTTCTTCAGCCTACCCACTTTTCCCCCTCACGAGACACAAGGGGGAGCCAATGAGTCAACAGGGACATTGACAGTTTTTGCTTTAGGTTGGCTATTTCAGTGCCTTTCAAAAGCTGAAATGGGGATTTTTCTGGAAGACTGAGTTTCCAAGAAAAAAAAGTCCCCTTTCCTAACAAAAGTGATTATAGATGTAGGGACTGATTTCTTATAATTTAAAGTGAAAAGACGAAGAATCAAGATGTGAAATATACATGATGATGCCAAAGTTTTAAAAAGTAAGGAAAATATAAAAATTCCAACATTCCCAGTGATGGCAAAATAAGTACGTATTTAAATTTCCTCTCCTTTGTGAAACCCCACCACAATACACTGCTCAAAGGTTTTTTTTTTTTTTTAATGATACATAAGACCACAAAGACAAAAGAGCAATAAATAGGGAAATAATAGCAATATAATTTGGGGAACTAGACAATATATTGAGAAGTGAGAAGTGATTTAGATGACTCAAAAAAGCTCACATTAGCTGAGGATTTAGCTCAGTGGCATAAGTGCCTGCCTTGCAAGTGTGAGGTTGTGAGTTCGATCCACGGTACCAAAAAAAAAAAAAAAATCACATGGGGAAAACACTGATAGTTCCTGTTTTACACTGTGGAACCTTCTAAGTACCAGTCCCTCTGTGAGGGGGTGGGGAATGGAGCTGAGAGAATAAAGTCAAGAGTGTGTTTAAGAATCAGCAAGTTTGGGTTCTGTCCTCCCTCCTTACCCAGAGGTCACAGTCCCTTCTCTGTGCTCTGCAAAATGAGGGAGGTGGGACGCATATTGATCTGAAGGGGTAAAATTAGAGGATTGGTGGGAGAAAAGACTCCAAGTAAAGTTGAAGGCACTCAGTAAAAGTTTGCTGAATGTTGAGACCCTTCTTGGCGCTCAGCTTTGTATCTTCCTTTAGAAGAACCTTTTCCAGAAACTGAACGTGGCAAGAAAAGAGTTTGATATTAGGGATGAGGATGGGGGCAGGGGTGGGTTCCTCAATGAAAGAACCCAACAGAGACCGCTTTAGAGAACTGTCAAGTCCTCTTATGTGCTAAGATAAAGGTCATCAATACTTAAAAGGATGATCTGAGTAGCAGAAGTAAAGACAAATGAGAAAAAGCATACAAAATGAAACATCAGGGGGGAAGAAAAATTCCAGAAAAAATTAGTATCTTCAGAAAGAGAAGAAACTAGTATCTTCAGAAGAATTCACAGCTGTAAAACCAGAATTTTTAAAATATAGTGAATAAAGAGCTCTGGAAATTAAAAGTGTAATGCAAGTGAAAAAATAGAAGAGATAGAAGAAAAATTAAGGAAATTGCATATAAAATGAAAGGAAAATGAAGGAAAGTTGGTACCTGTACATAACACATCTTAATTCTTCTTTTATCCTTTTCCACTCCCTCACTTCCTCCTTTTCCTTCCATTTCTTGGTCTCCCTACCATTTACAAAATATCTGGCTCCCTGTTTCCTATGGTCTATCTTTTATTTATATATTGGGTTTATTGTATAAGAGAAAGCAGGTGATATTTGAGCTTGTGTGGTCTGGTTTGCTTCACATACTATAGTCTCAAGGGCCATCCATTTTCCTACAGATTAATCAACTTTATTTTTCTTTATGCCAGACTAGCACTCTATTATATAATAATACCATAATTTCATTATCCATTCATCTGTTGATGGGCATATGGGCTGCTTCCAATTTTTAGCTATGATGAATTGTGCTACTGTGAACACAGTACAAATAAAATAAAAAATAAAAATTGAAAAAATAGGGAAAAAAGAGGTTGTCTAGTCATGATCCATTTTGTTATCTCTGCTCCTACCCACTCCCAACTCCTACCCACTTTATTATTTTAAACCACATCTTTTTTTTTTTTCTCTGTCATTTTGAGATAGGGCTTCACTGTGCAGTTCAGGCTGGCCTTGAACTCACTTTGTAACTCAGGCTGGACTCAAACTCACTGGGCTCAGCTTCCCGAGTGCTGGGATTATAGGCATTGGCCACCATGCCTGGCTTAAGCAAATTCTGAACATCATTTCAGACAAAAATGTTCAGTACGTATCTGTAAAATGCAGGTGTTTCTTCAATAATGAAGAAGAACCGCATTGTCATTACACCTAGAAATAAAAACAAGTTTCTTACTATGGTCATATATCCAGTTAGTGCTCAAGTTGTCTCAGACCCTCTTTCCCTGATCATTTTTTAAATTTATTTACTTATTTAAATTTTTTTTTTTTTTTTGTACTGGGGATCGAACTCTCAACTTTGTGCCTCTGGGCAAGGGCTTATGCCACTGAGCTAAATCCCTGGCCCTCCCTGATCATTTTAGATACTGTTTTTATACCGTAACCCCACAGGACTCCAATAAAATCCGTATGTTGATTGATACATTTCTTAAATATTTGAAAAGTCTTTTTTTTTTTTTGAAACAAGGTCACTCAGGTTGGCCTTGAACTCACTATGTAATCCAGGTTGGCCTCAAACTCGTGGCAATTCTGCTTCAGCCTCCTGACTGCAGGTGTTACAGGTGTGTGCCACACATCCAGCAAATATTTGAAAGTCTTTACATTAATTTATTGTTCCTTGAAATTCACTGGTTAAAGAAACTGAGTCACTTGTACTCTTTTCATTTGAAAAGAAAGACAGTGAAATTGGGATCACTTGAAATCATGAACTCTGCATTTAAAAATACAGTTTCTGAGAGGAGTTTGTTCTGTGTCTCTAATTAAAAGTCCCCACCATAATATTTTCCTATGTGACAGGGAATCAGAAAAAAGTAGAGGTAGCTTGCCTATCAACTGTAGAATGGGTAAGAAAGATGTGGCATTTTTAAACAATGGAAAGCTATAAAGAAAGATAATCTGAGAGGCTCTTGTAGGTAAATGGATACAACTTGAGATCATGTTCAGTGGTTCAGAGTCACATGGGTGAAGATCGAGTTGTATCCCTAGTATAAAAAACTAAAGGAGTTAGTGGGATCCAAAATGCACAGTGGATGTTTTGAAAGTGTCTAAAAAGGGAAGGCAGTGGCCATTGTTAATCTATTATTGTGTTTTGAAACCCTGTATTGTTTTCATTATTCTGTTTAATTTGTTTTTATTCTGTTTTGTTTTGTTTGATTTTATTGTATTTGATGGCATGGGCAGATAGATGGTAGCTATTGTTGATTTCCTATTATCTTGTTTTGAAGCCCTGTGTTGCTTTCATTGTTTTGTTTTGATTGAGTTTGTTGGATTTTGTTTGATTGTATTATGTCTGATGGTATAGGCAGCTGCTTTGAAGATAACAAGAGGCATTATGGTAGCCATTATTGGTTTCCTTTTATCTTGTTTTGAAGTCCTGTATCATGTTCATTGTTTTATTTTGATTGACTCTAATCTATTTTGTTTGGTTTTACTCTCTTCAAAAAAAAATCAAATAAAAAATAAAAGTCACCTTCTAGTTGTGAAGCCTTCCCTGTGCACCCTGTGTACCTGTGTACAGTTTGCTTCTCCCCCCATCATCTTCCTTTCCTGTGTTATTTTTCCTCCTGGACACCCAGAGCCTTCTACTCACTATGTGTTTTATTTGTTTATTATCTCCCTCCTCTCCGGCATGGAAGCCCCATTCAGGCAAGGGTGTCATTTCTGCTGTATCCCTAACTCTGGATACATGAAGGAAGATGCTTTAAGGCAGAAACGAGGTGAGGATGCTTATAGAGTAGGATCGCTGAAACGGAGCATGAAGAGGAAAGTGGCCACACCTTTGCCTGTTTTTGTCCTATCTGGAGACTTAGAAAGTTCTGTGAGAGGCATGGATGAGCATCTTGTGCTTGTTCTTGTCTGTAGACTCTGACTTGGCTTTTTGGCTCTTTTACCTGGTTGCAGACTTGGGCCGCGTTTAATAGTCCCAGGCTGGTTTGTCCGGTTTTATCTGCAGTCTGTGTGTTTGTGGGGGGAGGCTGATCCTCCGGACCTGTGGCCAACAGGGTGCAGAGGTGCACTCCACAAGGGTGGTAAACCATCTCAGTTTGAAACATGCTTCCCAACCTTTAGCATGGCTGGATCATGCTCAGCCTGTGAAGCCCTAAGCTGAAAAGTAGCAGGAAGAGGCTGAACGAGTCCTGCTGTGCTGTCATCCAGCTATGTGGCCTCAAAAAATCCCACCATTGTCCCTGTCCCAGATCTCCACGTCTAGAAAACAGGGACGATGGCCTTTTTCCTCTGCAAGGCAGTTGTGCACTTTTATGTTGTCCCATGACTCAGGAATGTTATTTCTGTTGTCGCCTCCACAAGAGTCAGTGTTCTTGCTGTTCCAGGACAGGTGGGGACAGCTGAGGCTAAGGAGAGTGGCCAGGCTGCCTGGGGTGTGGGAGTGGCTGCATTTGGGTTTCCCTTGCTGTCTTGGGCGGGGAATGGAGAAACAAGGCAAATTTAAACTGGTTTTGTCATGTGGGGTTAGTGCATCTCCTCAATCCATGTTTTCCCCTCAAGGACCTTGACTTCCTCAGCAGAGCCATGTAGGGTAGGATGAGGGATAGAAAGCTCTGCACTGTGATGACTATGCCAGTGTATTGTATAAAGAGCATCTCCGGACTGACAGATATCATCCTTATTCCTAGAAGTGCTAGACTGGGTGTATGTGTTTTTTCCAATAAAATGGCCACCTCCTGTGAAAGGAAGTATATACAATGGGTAAGAACTCCTGTCAGCCCCTTGCCTTGCAGCTCCAGCAAGCCCGTGGATAGCATTGGGTGCTTATTTCTGTGTGTGTGTGTGTGTGTGTGTGTGTGCGCGCATCTGTATGTGTGTGGTGGATTTTATTACTGCTGGTACAAGACCAGTAGACTTAGATTATTTTCTAAAATCTAGAAAGGACCTCTGCCTAGTTTTCCTGTTTGTTTTGTTTTACTTTATAAATTAGTACCATCCAATATGATAACCACTAGCTATACATAGTTATTTCAGTCTAAATTCAAATTAGTAAAAAGAAATTTTTTTCTTTTTTACTAAATAAATACTTAAACCTGTTTTTCAGTGTATGAGCCACATTTCAAGTGCTCAACAGGCATGCGAAACGAAGGACTACTGTATTAGTACAGACAGTGGAATCTTTACATCATAGCAAAGCATTCTCTTGAACGGCACTGTAGGTAATGCTATTTACAGATTAATGAGTATAAAGAGCAAATGTTAGAGACCTTAGGAGAAAGATGAGTGACACGTCATAAAAAGTAAACGACTATAGGTTTTAATTCATGCTCTTTTTGTGGCAGAACACTCCTCACAGTAGATTCTTATTTTAAGGGAAGACTTGGGGTTCCCAGGATTCCTTTCTACATTCTCTTAAAAAGTTGGCCTCAGACTACTCTCAACTAGTCAGTCTCTCTTCACCTTGGAGACCCAAGGTGCACCCTACTTAGTGGCTCTGTCCTCTCTGACTGTGTGCTCTGTGAGAAGGTCTTGCTGAGGAAAAGTTCACATTTAGAAACTTTCATGTGACTTCTGAGTTAGTGGGGAAAAAAGTCCTTCCCATTCTTGGTTTGCCATTTGTGATTCTACCAGAAGAAAAGATTTGCTAAGATGAGCCACATTTGGATAAAATGAGTGACCTTTTTGATAAAATGTCTTCTGCTAGCTTTTCCATTTTGCTTGGTGGGTCTTAGTGGCAGAGCTGAGACTAGGTGAGGTAAAAGAGGTGAGCCCAGGCACAGACATAAGGTGATAGTCACTGAAACATGCTGACCTTCTGCTAGCATGAGCCTGTGAGTGAGGGTCTCCTTGTATTTTGCACCCTGAGTACCTGGCTTGGCTCACCTTTCTCCTACCTGGGCCTGGGCTTGTTTTTGCTCACTTTCCACTTGTGAAGCCTGACTCTATCAAACTAGGATACTGGACTCATACATGCGTAGCTCTTGTAGCACATATAGCTTCACAACTATGTGTGCACCTCTCTCAGGCTGAACCCTTCAGTAGAGACTGTTTCCTTTTGCTCTTTGTATATCTTATCCAGAGGAGAGGGCAGAGAAGCAGTTAATGTGTCGGTGAATAAATCAGTTCATTAGGGATCAGCTCAATGTATTAAGGAGTCAAAACTTCTCACTTCTGTTGTATGCAACAGTGACTATAATTATTGCATCCTATTCTTAAAATTGCTGAGAGCATAGATTTTTACATTTCTCACCACTAAACAATAAATTTTTGAGGTGATTCATGTTAATTAGCTCAATTTAGCCATACTGTAATGTTATATGTATTTCAGAAAAAAAAATTTTGACTTAGACTTTTCCACTGAGTTCAAAGAATGTAGTGTGTCATAAGCTGTGAGACCTCAGCTTCATATACAGCTGAGTTTTATGTGCACGGTGAGGCTGAGTCCTGCGGTCAGTGTGACAGTAGGTGGACACTGTTTCTTCTCTTGCTCTTCTCAAGTATTTTACTCTCAGTATTGGGCAGTTATCACTCAGAAAAGCGTGGTCTCCAAGAATGGGTCTTCTTCCCTCCTTTCCCTTGCTTCCTCCAGTCTATCACATATCACACCGCAGCTTCTGTCCCGTGAGAAGACTGGCCTGAGAGCACGTGGCTGGGCCTGACTGGATGCTGGGATTTGGGGAGGGCTGGGATAACAAAGCTACTGCCTGGGCTTTGCAGACTCCTGGTTACATGTTTCTTCTCTGCCTCTCACAGAGTGTACTGAAGAAGAGAGATCAAGTTCAAGCAGAGTATGAAGCCAAACTGGAAGCCGTGGCTCTGAGGAAAGAAGACCGCCCCAAGGTCAGGGAAGCCACTGACAAGGGCTGGGCTGTTTTAGGCTGAAAGCTGTCATCTCCCTGTTGGTCTCAGTAATTCTTATCCCTAGATCTGTACAATTAAGGTGATCAGCACCAGTTGGGTTGAGATGATGTTATTATTTTCCTCTTTTGCTGCCTTTTATTTTTGTGAGTTCCTAATGTGTACTTAGAGTTGAGTTTTCCTGGGATATTTTAAAATAAAACGTGCAGTCCTGACATTTATTGATGCTTTTTGACTCCATAAAATGGCACTGCAGAGAGGATGAAAAACAGTCCCATCATTGCACTCAAAGTGAGGTTTATGGATGGGCCCACAAACTGTTGGCAACCCGTGAGGAGAAAGGCATGGAAACTACAGAGAGAAAGAGGTGGGGGAGGGAGACAGACAGACAGACAGACAGACAGACAGACAGCAAGCAAGCATTTAGAAAACTTATGTAGCAACTTGATAGTGTTCCAGCACCAGTTCAACAACTTATCAAACACTGGAGATTCATGTTGTCAAACTGGCTTGCAGAGCTGCATATGGGGTGAGTTTCTGTGCTGGTCATCTGCAGTAGGATTACAGCTTGGTTGGATTCAGGGAAAAAGTGGTCCTTTACCGTACTGGGTTTGAGAGGCACTAGTCTAGCTAGTGTCTGCTGCCTCTGGCTCCAGTGTTCTGTGTTGAAATAGAGGGTCATAAGTGTAAAATGCATCTATTGTATAGCCATTCCATTCATTGCTTTTCTTTCCATCCATTTATGATTAAAAAATGAGTAATGATAACCAATGTGTAAGTACTTACAATGTGCTAAACTATGTGTAAATGTAGAGATTCATTTTTCCCTACAACAGTGTATGTTCTTAGGTGTCATTTTTCCCATTTGAGAGATGAACAAAGCAGGGCACAAGATCACAAAATTAGCAACTGATAGTGCTAGGAGCACATCCTACAGTCCAGCAATAGACTCTTGTCATTACCACTTTGCTATTTTGTTTCTTTTTTATTTATAATTGGAAGTAGTTTGACATCAGAACTTTTCTTCGTTTCTCTTTTCCTTCCTCCCTTGTTCTTTCTGTCCATCCTGCTGGCTTTTCTTTGCCTTAGTTCTTGCTCCTGCTACCCTGTTGACATGTACCTGGAGAGGAACTAGCTTTGGGATTTGAAACCCAGACCTCAGAAATGGCACTGCTTGGCATTATGTAGTGCTTTTTAATATTATTGCATCACATGATCACCTTGCTAGTCATCTGAGGCTAAGAGGGAAGATTTGTCCTTTCCCATTTCATGAACAACGGAATGAGTCACAAAGTTGCTCAATAAATTACTTAGTTTTTCTGATGCTATACACTCAGTGTGCTGCACACAGTAGGGACATAATCCATGTTTGTTGTATTGATCCACATATCATCCATGGTGATCCACACCAGTGGGACAGAAAGCAGGGGCAGAATGAGACTCTACTCGTGGAAAGGGGGCTAGAACTAAGACTTTTGGCATTGGCCCACTACGGGTGGCTGGGACACTACCTTTTGCTCCTCTTGCCACAGGCTGTCAGCCCTCTGTCCTATGTGTCATGAGGGACATCATGGTGGGAATCTAGCCTGGTGTGTAGCTGTCCTCTGTCTCCAGATGCATGACCCATTGGATAATTTCTAGCTGTCCCTGTGTTATTCTAGAACATTATGCTATCTGTTGAGCTCATGCCTTAAACTCACTGAAAGGAATATCATAGAATGCTCTTTTGATGTTTTGTAATTTCCTTGCATCCTCTAAATTTCCTGTTCCCACCTGCCCCACATTTCCTTCCTGACAGCTTATATACATGTTGACAGGTGTTTTAGGAAATGAGTAGCTTCATATTTTTCTGTGCTTAAGTGGTTTTGCACTTATAAAACCAGAGCCACTGTCAATGAGCTAAAGGCCAGGGTATCAGGAAGAGGGTTAGAGCAGAGCCAAGGACTCCACCAGTTCTATTGTTGGAAAACAGCAGTGGGAGGGACACTGCTCACAAGTCTGAAGCAGGGATGCCAGGGAGGAGAGGGTCCCAGGCATGGCTGTATTAATAGAAGAGCTGAGGGGATCTGGGAGCTTTGTTTTGAAGTGAAATCTGATAAGTTGCCCCAAACAGTGAGGGAGTGTTGAGTTTTGTGAAGCTGCAAAGTAGAATGGGAACCTGATTGCTTTTCTGTAACCCAGAGGAAGTGGCCTCACAGCAATGCATGACTCATGTCTCAGATTCCAAATTGGGGTGGTTGTTTGAGATAAAAGAGTTCTAGAATGATGTTTCTTTAGGTTAAAGGAGCAAACCCCATGACTCCAGCTGTTGGGTCAGGAGCAGGAGCTGAGCGAAATATTAGATAATAGAATTTTAAGGTTTGGTTTGTTTTTAGGCTTAAGGAAACTCAGTAAATACTAAGATGGTTTATTTTCAGGCAAATGTAGCTGCACATTATGTAGACTTAGCTTTCCTTACTTGAATTTTTTTTTAACTTTTTGGTCCTTTGACACAAGGTCTTGCTCTGTATTTCCAGCTAGCCTTGAACTGTGTAGCCACACTGGTCTTGAACTTGTGGCAGTCTGCCTGCTCAGCCCCTTGAGTGTTGGGATCGCAGGTGCATGTCCTTGTTTGAATTTTGAAGTTGAAAAATTACAGGGACCTCAGAGGGGGCTGGCTGCCTTCTGCTGGATCTGTCAGGACTATGGATGTGTATCCTAGACTTTTATCCACCTTAGATTAGATTGTCAGAGGGTATCAAAATAATCCCTGCAAAGGCTCAAAGCTGTTTATTACTGGAAACAAGAAGAGCCCAAGGAATTGCATTTAAAAGTCTAAATACCTTAGAGAGAATAATAAGTGTAAGTTGTGGAGCAAACATTTGCATGTTACTGTTTTGCATTTGACTGTTTTCACCTCTGATTTGGTTACTTTTCTCTCATTGTTGAGACAAAATGCCTTACACCCAAAATGAAGCAAGGAAAGGTTTATTTATCTTACAGTTTTGGGAGGTTTCAGTCTGCACTCAGCCGCCTCCCAGGCAGGGTGGTATGACTCTGGGACAGTTGTTCATGGCAGCTGCAAACAGCAAGAGCAAAAAGGTCAAAAAAGGAGAGAACACACCTTCTTCCCTCCCTTATATTGCATACCCGCTCCACCCCTGGGTGGGTGCAGCACTCACAGTGCCAATCTCAGTACCAGACAATGAACAAATCAGAAACACTAGATTCAGCTGCCTCCATGACTGCATGAGGCTT
>PVLA01017990.1:0-15720 GCA_004027455.1 Hydrochoerus hydrochaeris | reverse complement strand
GACCCTGAAACCACACCAACAGGTTCAGGGGGCAAAGCTGCTGATACTAAGTCACCTCTTGCAGTGTGTAAGAGACACTCTAGGACATGCATAAGATCAAGACAGGTCCCTGACTGCAATGGGGAGAGCAGAAGGCACTTTCCAGGGGCCTGATGCACACTTTAATCAAGAACATTTTCCAAAAAAGGGAAGTGTTTCTCCAGGATCTGGATCCTTGCATGGTCTAAAATTAGAAGCCCATAAAGACTGAAATCCTTTTCATATCTTTCTTTTAAAGGGGGTTGTGGTCATGACAATCAGCAGGAATATAGGACATTTTACCCACAAATGTCATTGTTATTTTTTTGCAATGCCAGCAAACACTTCTCTGGGCCAAAGAATTTATTTTTTACAGATGGATGATAAATTTCCAGGACCCCAATACATACTGTAGGAAATCCAGGTTGGAATTTAAATGCCTTTAGGACTTTAAATCCTCTTTTCTGTATTCCCACATTGAAGGAACTGCAGTAGCATGAAGGAAGATCTTGAGAACATTGGATTTGGAACAGGAAGGCTCAGAGCCCAAGAAGAATCTGGGACCTGTAAAAGTATATATAACTACTCTCAGCCTTGTGTCCCAGGTCAGAGATAATTGTTGAGGGATATTGGACAAAGGAGAGTGTCAAAAAAAGCCAGGATTAAACCCCCTGCAGGGCCTTATCTGGATCACCACAACCCAATCCTGGTGATTGCTTGTGGAAAGTGAGGGGTTAGGTGACAGAGAGAGGTGCTGGACCTAGTGTCATGTGAACTGGATGTGTCATGTATCCCAACACTGAGTGCTCAACTTGGATGGAAGTTAGCACTACAAAGCATCTTTAGTCAATAAGCACTAATTGTCTTCTAGGTTTTTACATAAAATTGTCAGTTATCACTTGTTAATGCTGAGCAATTTCTAGGGTTTGAATGCTTTGTGCACAGGTGCTAAAGGTTGTGCTTACTTCAGGCTTTAATTCAAAACAGTGCATTCAACTCCAGAGACCAGACCCAGATCCTGTTTTGTGGTGGCTGCCAACTGTGACCCTGAAGACCCTGAGCTGCACTGTGAGGAAGTTCATGAGCTGTGCAGAGAAAGAATGGTGAAGGGATTCCTGGTGGGATTATAGAATTGCTGTGTGCCCAGAGATACACAGACAGAGGGACATACACAGACACACATGGAGAGACAGGAACACAGACACACAGACATGCATAGTCACATAGAGCCCTTGGACACTTCCTCCTTTGATGTAGCTGCTTCGTGTCTTATTCTTCATCTTTACCAATATGAAGTGAGCTCCTGTGGTCTGTCTCACATTCCCACCATTGGCTGATTGTCAGAAAGTGTGGGGTAAAATGCACCTCCACTAAAATTCAATTTCCAATATCTGAATTTTTCAGATATTTCCTCACAGTGATAAAAAGTTCAGTTACAGAAATGCAGAATGGCAGAAACTTTGGTAACATCTCTTCTAGTCAGTATATAAACACTCAGGTATCCAAAATTCATTAATAACAGAATTTATTTAATTTTAAGACCAACAAAGTGCTTCTACAATGTAGAGGTTGTCACAGAGATCATGTGTCAAATAATCTGCAGGAATTTCATATGGAACCTGCTAATGCCAGGTTACAAATATTTTATAAGAACTGAATTATGGGCTCAGATAAGTCAGAAGCTTGATGCTTAGAAATAGAAATTTATGCACTTGATGTCAGAAACCCACATCACATTAAATATGGCTAGATAAATGATTGACAAATAAAACTCTATTAGCACACTTACAAGAAAATCTCTTACTCAAGAGGCCTTGTTATTGGGTACAGCGACAAGCTATTAACAATAGGCAACCAGCAATCATTACAGAGAAAATTTTTGAACCTTTTAATTTTGTAGAAACTGAGCTCAGTTTCTCTCAATGAGGAGGAATGTAGCTGTCGACAAAAGCAGGAATTTTGCAGAGATATTTTTGTTATTTTACTAGAAAGTAAAAAGGAAAAGAAAAAAGTTTTTAGTTGTTCAACATGTGAAATCCATAAAAAAGAAAAATAATTTTATACCTGACCTAGTCACAGGGTGGGGTGCATACTCTACCACGGGCATAAAGTAAATGAGTGAATGTAACATTCATAAAAATAAGGGCTTAGAGATAGCAACATTGAAATGGAAAATGAAAACACTTCATTTTGAAGAAAGAAATGAAATGAGGGTTAGAGAGCTACCTGTGACAAGGTAGTGGTCACATAAGTGAGGCCCTTTGTTCTTGGCTGCATTACTTAAAGAGGCAAAATTCCCTCTCCTGGGAACTTGTTCCCGAGCCTGACATACCAATTCAGGTACTGCTGCCTGCCTACAAATTTCTACTTCCTGTTCATTAGATTTTTCTTTCATGTGTCTGTGTTCTAGATCTAAAATTTATGGCTTGGTTAAAACCACATTAGATATGAAGTGAAGTCAATAATTAGGCAACAGGTAAATGCACTAATGTAATGACCCTAGAGTGTAATATATACATACATGTCCAAAATATTTTCACTTACAATATAAAGTGTTTTTTATCCCACGCTTAATAACAGGAAGTGATCTAGTAGATCAAGTGTGGTGCTCTGTTTAAGCAATCCTTGTGAATTTCATGCTTGTCTAGGTTTATCTTTAAAATTGAGGTATTAATTATGACACAGGATACATTATGAAGCTTTTCTAAAGCAGATAAACTGTTTTCTTTTCCTTCATCTATATTTTTTCCCAGAAACCTGTTACTATTTTTGTGTAGTTTCTTCATTCATGCTATAATGGAGTTATCTTGGTGGATGCATATTTATTATTTGTGTGAAAATGTGCAGACTAAAAGAGACCCTGAGAAAATCTGGACAACAAAGCTTATGGCCACATTTCTGACAGCAGCCTCTACCCATTCCAGTTTGTCCTGGTCTGAACTGGCCAAACAATATTTTTCATCCTGTCCTCGAGGTATTGGTTCTTCCAGAGGACATTGACCTGAGAATTCTTAGGACCCAATTTCAGGAAAATGCACTGAGTCGTTAAGGACAGCTCTGCAAAGCCAGCTGCAGTGCCCTTAATTGAAGCATTAATTCTGGAGGGTGAGGGTGTCATCACAGGTGAGAGACAGACCCAGGAGCCAATCATTGATAAAGGTGGGGCTGGCTGCACACCCAATCAGGTTGAGGAAGGAAGTAGCATTGGACCGGAACCTGGTGCAAAAGTGCTTGTGAGTTAGGTGCTGAGCATGGAGCTGAGCTAGCCTCTTCTTTCTGTGACTTCTTCTTACTCTGGTCTGCAAAGGATCCTCGGACAACCGCAAGCATCAAAATGGTAACTTTATGGTACTGGAGCAGGAAAGGGGATAGAATTCTGTGGGATTTGGAAGGAAATGGGTAGAATCACTTTAAGCCCAGAAGCTCTTTTTCAGCAGCCCCAAGCACAGCTGTGTTTGAGGAGTGCTGTGGTTTGGGGGCAAACCTGAGTTCTGTCCCAAAATGAGTAAAAACTATCATTTGAGTTCCTTATGTGAGACCTCTCCTCGCAATGTTGTTACCGCATAAACAGAACTAATAATCTCACAACACTAAATGTCGAGTTCTGGAACCAAAATAAGAAATGAGAAGAGCTCCTTGACTTCCGGAATGCTTCCCACGTGGGTTCTCAGCCTTCCAAGTACACATGGCAATGTGGATTTAACATAGATCCATCTTTCTTTCTTTTTATCTTTTCTTTTCTGTTTTACTTTTCATTGTTTGGATGCACAGTGTATCTATGTAGTCTGGCCTGGCCTTAAACTCTGCTCAATGTTCCTCCATCAGCCACCAGTATGAGGAGATTACAGTCCTGAGTCACTGCACCCAGAAAAAGGAACTACTTTGAACCCAAGTTCCTACTTTTTCTGCCTGTGGGGACTACGGGAAACAGGGTTTAGTAATGAATTGGGTGTTTGTATTTACATTTCTGTTATCTCAGCAGTTTAGTAATTAGCAGCTCCAAGTCACCATAGTAGACTGGAATCTGCCTTTTATTGTGGGGAGAAAATTCCCTGCTGGTTCAAAACCCTAGGTCATTTTATATTTTCATTTTACTTCATATAAAAGCCACTAAATTTATAATTTAAGCTTAGGAACTTTGCTTAGTTAGTGCTTAATTTGTTAGCTAAGCAAGTCAACACTTTTTTACAATTGAACTACTGAAGCAATGCTTTTCATGAGTTCAGAATTCTGTGCATTATTTTGTGGGTGGTGATGCATTAGCTGCTAAGGTAAAAGTTCTTATAGAAATCAACTTCCCATAAGTACTGGCTGATATTCCAATACTGAGAAAGATGGAAAATTGGTGTCTACAATTTTAGAAATGTAGTAAATATAAGTAGAGATGTGGTAAATATAAGAATTGAACGGCAAATGTGTCACCCCTGAAACAATGGCTGTAGCATTGGGCTGTGCTTAGACTATGACCTGAAATTTGAAACACTGAGTGGGGTTCATGGCACATGCCCTTAATTCCAACACTCAGGAGGCTAATACAAGAGAAATTTTGCAAGTTTAAGACAAGCCTGGGCTGTGAAGTCAGCTCAAGGGCATGGTGAACTGCATCGTGAGACCCTGTCTGAAAAAGACAGAAAAAAATTTGCAATGCTGTGATGGACTTTTTACTGAAGTAGGGGTAAATATGCATAGTCAGGATGAGCCTGAGTAGTAAAGAATAAGAACAAAAGGTCTTTCTGAATGATAAAAGCCAAGCTGATTAAAAGGAAATGGGAGATTATGAGCATGTGGAAAATGGTCCAATCAGCAGCCAGAACAGTAAAGGACTTCTGAGGTGAGCTTCAGCTAATGTGACAGCAGTGAAAGATTTTTTGCTTGCAAAATCAGAGTAGGAAAAGGATCACTGGAGTATAGAAAGGAGAGAGACATTGTCATGAATAAATACTTCTGTGTCTTCTGATAAGCTCATGTAATCATCTCTGAGGTAAGACAGGAAATTAAAACACTTATTGGAGATTTGAAAATATGTTGGTCATCATAGCTAAAGTAGCATGAGAAGGATTTCAGTTGGACAACAAAGATTTCAAGGATAATGTTTCTTATTATACACTGACTGACCTCAGAAATTTAGTCAAAAAATTGTAATTTTTAAAGGAATTTTTGTTGCATTTTGAGATGAGTTCTTACTACTTTGTCCAAAGTGACAAGAAGTGTAGAGATTTTTTCCAGCACTTTAACTTTTTAGTTTGTTATAGGGGAATGGAACTCTCAAGCCACTATATAAGTACAGTACATTTCATGTTCTGTTAAAATTAAAAATAAATTTTAGAAGCAACAGAGGGTAAAAACAGAAGTATTTATTTATTTATTTATTTATTTTTGGTACTGGGGATCAAATCATGACCTTGTGCTCACCAGGCAAGCACTTAGGCCACTGAGCTAAATCCCCAGCCCCTGAAGTATTTATTGAAAGAAACAAAGCTTCTGTCTGATTAGAGAGACAGAAGGGCCCCAACTGTTTTGCAAAAGTCTCTGTATTTTCTTGGAATTTTTATAGAGTAAAACAATGAGATAAGGCCAGTCTAAAGAAGGAAAAAATGAGAACTCAGAAGGCAGGTAGCCATGAGGTGGGAAATCTATGGTCAACCCATGGGTTAATTGTTCAGGTAAAATTGACTAAATCAGGGACAAAAGCAGAAGCCAGCCATGTAGCCAGCAAGCATCCTTTATGGATCAGCCTCTTCCTTTAAGAGACTGGAATGATGACTCCTGGCTTCTCAAAGTAACTGATACCTAATCCCTAAGGATTATACTTGTGGGTATAGTTGCATTTCTCTTGCCTCCTATCTTGAGATCTGGCCTACAGCAAGAGGTGTGTGTTTCCTCCAAAGTCACCAGACATCTGGTCCTCTGTGCCAGCACTTTCCAGGACCTATCCTTGTCTGACTGACTAATATTTCTAACTAGCTCATCTGCCTGTAACAAGTTGACAGACATGTGCTACCATTTTAGTTATAGTGTTGTGCCTCTGTCTTGGTGGAGAGCACTGGGTCTCCTTCTGTAGTTCACTGATCTAAACTCTCAGAGTCTCATGCATCATTCACGGTAGGTGAAGTAGATAGAGACTGCAGCTGCAGGAACTACTCCTACAGTCTCACACCTACCATGTCTTCATGACAAGACAGTTCTACCAAATTTGCATAATTTACTACTTAAAATTCCTTGAAAATGAATCTCAAGGTCCTGCTCATGTGCTGTGCTTCCCTCAGCTTCCCCAACTTTTATTGATGGTCCTAATAAAATGGGTATTCCAAAAAAATTCTTTGTCTTAGCTCTAAGAGTCTGGGACTCAGCTAAAGGGTTTTGATCATCCTGGAGCCCTAAAATCATACCATTTTTCTCATTTTATTTAAGCCTCTGCCATACAGTCATTTGGGAGATGAGATCCAGATCAAGACAAAATATTTTCCCTCAATTGTTTTTTTATTATTGTACTAATGTGGTCCAGTCTGTTCATACTTCTTGACATGTATTCCCCAGACAAAAGGATAAATTGGAAAGATTAAGTTGGCAGAAACTGAGCTGAGTTGCTAGTCATTAGGGTTAGAATTAGATACAATCAATATTTCTGTAATGTATCTTTTAATGTCATCTCTGTTACACAGCCTTAGGTTTATAAATTCAATTGAGTGGTGTGATTGAACCTAAGAAAGATTCAAAATTTAAGCAGTTTCACCTTTTTAAAGGGAGAGGAGCTTCTAAGTTATCTAGGACTTATTAGAGTACTGACTACATGCATAGTTGTTTCAGCATACAGAAAGAGTTCAAAAGGTCCATAGAAAATGAAAATCACTAGATACTGCACCTGGGGTCTATACTCAAGTAGAATGGGAAGGAGACTATGCATAGGAAAAGTTGGACAATTCACATTGGATATTATGTGATTAATTTCCTCCCTTAAAATCATATTGGGTATATTTCATTTTTCATGATATAATTATTGCTTTAAATCCTTGAATGTGATATAGTACTCTTGAATATGACAAGCTGCAGAATATTGGAAAGATTGTGTCCCATGTACAGATAATTTTGTGAATCTTTTCTTTCTGAGGAAATAATTCTGGGTGCTATAGAGCTCTTTTGCTAAAATATTTTCTTTTTCTCCTGTGAAGATTCAGGAGAATCAGAAATCATTTACCACATATGAAGAATATCTGTGAATGGAACACTTCACTAATGGAGATTAATGTTTTGTGATGATTACTTGTGATGTGTCTCATGATGAGTATGAATTTCCCAGTCCATTTTTAAAGCTCTGCACTTCTTTGTGGATAACTGCTTTATAGCACTTTGCAAATAACTCATATTGTATGTGCTTAACAATGACCAATAAGAGCTGGGTGGAATAATAAGAGGAAAATAAGTATCTTATTTTTCTGTGCATGAGCACAGGTGTTTGCCATTGCCTTAAAATATTGAACTCGGTTTTCTCATGCTCTCAGAATCAAATCTTCAAACTTGCAGTGAAATCCTTCAGCAGAGGCAGGGCCCATTCACCAGATATAATCTCATAGGTCATGCTTCCTCTCAACAAGAATCCACATCAAGACTGGTCTTTCCTAGTAACCTAGGTGTCTTCAGACTCACAAAATCCAAGACTGCAGACATTTAAGCATAAAGGGTGTCAAGTTGAATATTACTTTGGAATAATTAGAAAGCTACACGAGATTAACTGTCAGTCCTTGAGAAGAAAGGGATATTAAGGAAAATTTACCATGCTCCATATTTTCCTCCTCACAGAGAAGGGATTGAATTTGGGATGCATGCAGCTCTCATTCTGCTCTGCTAAGGATATTTTTCATAAGTCTGTATTCCCTTTTTATGTATATGTAAAGTCAGATGATAGTGTTGGATACTATCTCAGTCATAGCACGTGCCAGAGATATCTAACTATGCTAAATTAAATGATAATTTAAATATGAGGTCTGAAACAGACAAATTTCATCCTCCACATTCAGCCTTATTGTCATGATTTTGAATTCCAAAATTAAGAATCAAAACTTCACAAATTCAAAGTCATTTTAGGATTTTGAATAATGATAAGAATTTTCTAAAAAGTTTAACATAAATAAATCTTAAACAATTTAGCATTGGCTATGATGAAAATAATTGTTAGGACCCTTGCCAGACATATGGAAACCACTGTCTTGTATCTAGAGTAAAGTGGTAAATAAACTTGAATACATTAACTGTTATACATTATAGTCATAAAAGTTGGATATTATGATAGGAATTTTAAGGAAGGTGAAATATTTGTTTAAAGGACAACTTGCAATGGGGCAGCCTGTGAAACCTACAAATTGTTCTCTTGTGAAGTAGGGCATTAACATGTACATACAAAGTTTTTAAACTGGGAATCAAACTCAAAAACTCACATTGCCAGGCAGGCACTGTCCTGCTGAGCTATATCCCTGGCCTTGTATAAAAATTTTTCTCTGAGTGCAGAGAGAGAAGAGCCACTGGTCTTGTAATTAATAATCATTGATAATTACTGGACACAGTTGAAAAGGACAAGCTAAATGATGCACTTTGTGCTTTTATACCTGTTTCATATGTGGATTTTTCATTATTGAAATTATGTCAATGTGAATTGCATGTGATATAATGCTCATAATTTGCAATCCACTTCATTATACATGATATATATTTATATGGCACATATCTGTATTTCAATGCAAAGATATTTGTGGTTCATTATCTTACAAATTATATTAAATTTTCAGTGGAATTTTAATTTTTTCTCCACATGTACAGTTATTTGACAGTGAATACATTTGTGTGCATTTGGACTTATTCTCCACTAATTTTATTTTGTTTTTTGTGTCTTTCTGTGTCCCCTGACATCATTGTAGGATGTTTTTCCTCTGATTTTAATATATTTTATTACATTAATTACTCAATAATGCTTCTAATCCTCTTAGGAGTTTCTTCTCTATTGTTTAGAACCTGCACAAATATAGAGCAATGAAATATGCTATTTTGTTGGAATGATTAACATTTTTATATTGCAGCATCTTTTTATAGTTCTTCCTGAGAACTCAGCTTCCAGAGTCTCAGGGATGGACCTGTTATGGGCACTGTTCACCCTAATCTCAGAATTCAGAGAGACCACAAGCCAGAGTGATGCCATGCAATCAGCTCTCAGCCCCACTGATGAGCGTCCCTCTGCACTGTGTTCTCTAATGTTCTGAAAATGAAGGCTTTGTTCTTTTCCACTACCTTCATTCACTGTTTTTAATGTTTTGAGCCATCTATTTTGAGTAACTGAAATAATTCAAAATGTACATTCATTGTATTGGAATGTGAATTCCTTAATTGTGTAAGCTGGGTTTTTTTGAAATGTGTCATTGAAAATTTGTGATTTGATCTCTCATTCTAAGAATATTCTTAAATTGATTCTGCTTTTCATTTCTAATTTCCTTCCAGTATTGTGTAAGAGCCACCTTTGTAAGACTTCCACTCCACTGACTAAATTGCATTCTGTATTTCTGCTCTGAAACAGGCCCACATGTGTGAATACTTCTTGGCTTAGAGTGAGAACAGTATGCTATGTATTTCTGTGATAAAATATTTGATAGAATCCATCTTATATATTGCTTTGGATTGTTATCTTAGTGATTTCATGTGTGACTTTAAAGAAGGCTCTGTCTTTTTGAGCTGTCAGTTATTAATGGAGTTGTTTCAAATTCTTAAATATGAAATCATAAATGAATAGTTTTCCTCTTTCAATCCTGTTTCTATTTATGTGTTATTTTGTCTTTGTAATGGGATATGTATTAAGGAATGATACTTGGTTTTAAAGAACTGCTGATTGTACATGTGGAAAATGGCCAAACTAATGTAGCTTCAGTAGATTTATTTGAATGAATGCCACCCAGGTATGTCTTTTTGCATAGAATTCTATTTAATCTATTCTCATCAGTGTCCACATAATAACCATTGTTCTCTAGGTGGTGAGAATATTTTCCTATTAGCTAGATGTTTAGCTATTGATCATCTCTGAAACTGGTTCTCTCAGGCCCTTTTAATCTGACCTGTTCTCCTGATATTGTCAATTGATCTCTTGATATGCTGATCTATTCTCCTTTGGGTGAAGTTAGCATTCCAGGACTGTTAGCTGTGGATTTACTGCACTGATATTTGCAACTGTGGTTTGCTTATCACTACCTAAGGTGGAAACGTTCTCATCATTTCATGTCTGAAGACAGAGAAACAGATATAAATCAACTAGATTTAATGATAAAAATAAAATTGTCCCAGGTATATTCAAAAAGTTTCACCATTTGGTCTTAGAGAAGGAAATAAAGTAACCAAGTGATAAAATACCTTCAGGTCCAAAGGTATTGCTTTATTTATGACCACTCTCTGGGAATTTTTCCCAAGTTTACAATATGTGTTTTTTCATGGAGAATGTTTTTTCAGATTTTCCTTTTAAGATTTAAGGAACTACATTAGAAATTGCACAAGAAGTATTTTGTGTGGTATTTCTAAATTTAGGCATATATCACTGTTGTTCACATTGGCTGGTATGTGAATCAAGGCCAAGGTATTTTTCATTTAGTCTCTTGGTCATAATATTTGATTTTTAATTTCACTTGAAAAGAATCACACATATTCCCAGAAATCACAGCACAAAGTGTATTCTAGAAATTAGAAAGAATTCACTTGTCTGTGGATTTTCATAAACTTCATAGTAAAGGTGATTGTGGAATTTAAGAGCTGAATTTTGATATAATAAATCTCAATATTTTGTTCTCCCATACCTCAAAATTGTTTGGTTTTTTTCATAAATGTGATTTAGATTTTATTTTCTAATCAGTATTTCTCTTGAGTCAAAGAAGTTTTGGTTTATTTTTAGGTTTCTGCTCATTGATCTTAATTCTGTATGTAAAATCTTTTTATCATGTTCCCAATAAATGTTTTATTGTTTAATACCCATCTTTATAGATTTCAATTTCTTCTAATATCCATGGCTGCTTGATTTTCTTCTGTGGAATGTTTTTCATTAACTGACTGGTTTTTAGTATAAATTGCATGGTCTTTCATGTTTCTCATAGTTCAACAACAGACATAGATGAGGAGATTTTACAGTCCATATTTCTAAGGACATACCTGTCTCTCTCTGAATGTAAATGAGACACATAGTGCTTTCTTCCTGAGAGGCATAACATCAGCTGAATCATGAAACCATATTCTACTTCCATGTGACTACATTCAAAGTTGTCTTCTTTTCCTGAGATCCATTTGTCCACTGATATGGGTATTGAATTTTTAATGTTTTTCATGCTTGTTGTGCAAAATATTTCTTGTGCACAAGTACTGAGTGTTTGTAGGCTTCTTTTTATAATTTTCCTCTATAATTGTTGAATTAATCAAAGGTGTGTTTAGTTTATTTCTTTTTGTTATTGGAAATTAACTCAGCCCATCGTTGCACATATCAGCCAGGTGCTTGTATCACCAAGATATACCCCTTATATAAAGGTGTGATTTGTATATAACTGTGAATTAATTTTAATTTTCATTTGGTGAGGAAGTTTGATGAATAGCCTCACTTTGTATTCTGAACTGCTCTTATTGCATAGCCCAGTTTGGCCACTGTAGGCATGGCAATCCTGAAATTCCTGGTAATCTTCTTTCATCATCCTCTCAAGAGCTGGGAAAACAGGTTTGTACTACCACCAGCACTGAACTCTTCTTTCTGTATTCAGTGACCATTTACTGTGCTATGGCTCAATTTTATTGCATTTGAAGCATTTCATATATATTATTTCCCACATTACCTTCCTTTGCAGCCTAATATAATTTCTAGTATTCAAGTACAAGGAGATAATTTGTTATCTCTGAGTTGTAGGTACCTAGCTAAAATTTTACTAAATTGCTTGTCTCTAGAATGATCAAATAAACACTTATTTTCATTAAATTTTAGTAAGTAATAAAGATCCTTTCATATTTCATTTAATAGTTATCTACAAAACCAGTTTCAAAATTATAGATGCTGTCTAGAAAGAAAGATGGACTCAACACTATGAATAAACATTATTTTGTGAATGACATTTTGTGGGCTCCCTCTTTGAGGTCTGCTTTAAAGTCAGATAAAAACTACAGTACAAGTGGCCCTACTGAACAAGGCATGCTACAGTTCTGTGATTGCTTTGACAATATCTTATAGGGTAGCATCAGTGTTAATGAGTGACTATATTTGTATGTACTTGAGCTTTGATGACCATGACATGCAGTCAATACTTGAAAGAATGACATTCAGTTAGACATTTTATGAGGGGAGATGAGATGTATTTGTTGTGTTTCTAAACTTCAGGACACTTGTGATTTTTTAGGAGACAGTGACCTTTGAGGATGTAGCTGTGGACTTCACCCCAGAAGAGTGGGATTTGCTTACCCCATTCCAAAAGAAGCTCTATAGCAGTGTGATGTGGGAAACATATATGAATATTGCTGCAACAGGTAAGGATGATATGTTTTATTTACTTACACAAACATTTAATATTGCTCAGGACTATAGTTTAATATAATTGATAATTTTAACATTTGCTTGTATATCTCAGGCCTGATTATATTATACCATGAATATAACTGGAACCAGTGATGATTTAATATAATGCTATAGTGAATTTTTTTATTTCTATGTCTTTCATACAGGAAGAATATGGCATAACCAGCAAATTAAAGAAGAGGACAAAAATTGCTCAAGAAGTCTAAGGTGATTGTCACACATAAGAGAAAGGGAACATTCCTTAAGTGTCAGTGTGTGAGTATAAATATTACAACAAAGGAACTTGAAGAAATGAAATTATGTTACACTTTATTTAACCTCAGGAAAACATCAAGAGATACACTTGATTGTATTTTGTATTTTCAGAGAATCCATAGAAAAATATTTGAATGTAGGAATCAGTGGTAGTGCTGATACTATGTAAAAGAAAAATCGAATATATCAGTTAAAAAATTGCCTTCATGATCAACATCATGAAAATATATGAGAGTAAGTTTAAATATGGTACTCTGATATGTAGGAAATGAACAAATTGTGAATTTTGATAGAAAATATCATTAAAATATGCATTTATACATGTATGTGTGTACTGAGACTTTCATGATATAAAAAATTTTTCACATAGAATCACTTTTCAAAATGCAAATGAATGCTACTGCCATAATAAATTCTTGAAAATATCCTTTAGAATGTTGAGCAGTTCATGTTGAAAATTCCTGATACTTTGTTGATTGACACATAAAATGCAAACATGCTAATCAATATTTAGACTTCTGAAAAGTAAAACAACATATTTCATATTGTTCCATTTTTATATCCATTGGTATATACTTGTGTATTTTTTAAGCAATGATTTTATACTGTAGTTCATGTTGACTTTAAACTTACTGTGTAGCCCATGCAGGCTTGAAGCTCACAACAATCCACCTGCCTCGACCTCCTGACTATTGAATGAGTGATACTGTGTCATTAGGTGTAATCATTCTCTCAGTACATTGTGAAATACCTTAAAATCATCAAATGTTAGTGATTCACACAGGGTGTTTTTCAATGCAGCATATGAAACAGTGTTTACAGTATCTAATGCAAGAATCAACTCACAGTAGCTAAGCTCTGAGAAGCATCCAAATGCCCATCACTGAATGCCAAGGTAAAGATAATGTGGACACAGCTCATCACAGTGGTGCATTCTTGAAATCTCAGCACTCTTGGAGGCTGAATCAGCAGGCTGACAATTTTAAATTCAGCCTGAGCAAGTTCATGGTCAATAAGAATCTCTATTCAAACTGCAAATAATTGATCAGCAAATGTAATTCAGTCTAAGACCTGTGTTTAATTCTTGATACTAACAAAAAACAAGCTATATAAGTAATCATGATATCATTTCCCAAGAAACAAAAAGGGTTGCACTTTAAATGAAATAAATCAGACAAAGAAGTGGAAATATCACAGGTTTTCACTTAAATGGAAACTAAAAGCATATATGAGGAGCAAAAGTAAAGAGATAAATTATGTAACTAGAAATCCTTACTTTCTGTAGATGAGAAAGATGATCAAGCTAAATAAACAAGAGGGAGAATAAATACTTGAAGAGCTAAAAATGATCAATATTTCATAGTCATTTATACCAATCTCCTAAAATGATAGGATGTATTGGAATCTTATAGCAATTTTAAATTACCAAATGAAAGCCATTATTTTTAGAATGCATACTTTTTTAAAAGATGTCCCACATGGCAATGAGTCAACTCTCAGAGTTACTTAGCAGGTATCAAATCATACTTTATACCTTAAATCTCAATTGTTAATGTGGATCCTTTTCTATTGTGATTGATATCTTTCTATGTATTTCTTTACAGATATCATGAAGACAGTTATTTGAGAATTGAAGAACAGCAATATAAATGTAATGAAAATGAAGAGACCTGCTATGATTTCCAGTCTGTTCAGATGCATGAAATGAGGAAGATGGGAGAGAGACCTTGTCAATATGGGCAATGTGAAGACAGTTCTGGTCTTTGTGAACAATCTCACCCTGGGCAGAAAACCTTTGTAGGTAAGAAAAGTGTGAAATCCTACATAACACCAAGCAGTGTTCCTATCCATGTGACAAATCACTGTTCAGGGAGCTCATATGTACAAAAACATTATGAGAATGTTTCTCTTTATTTATACCATATTGAAAAAGATGTTAGAAAATATGGTGGTGAGAATCACTATGTAACTAAGAAATGTACAAAAGCATTTTTTCACAGTACATCCTTTAAAAAAAATAAAAATCTTCACACTGACAAGCAACCATATGAATGTAAGCAATGTGGGAAAGCATTCAGTACACCCAGTTGCTGTCAAAGACATGAAAAGATTCACACTGGTGAGAAACCTTATGTGTGCAAGAAATGTGGGAAAGCATTCAGTATGGCCACTGGTTGTAAAGCACATGGTATAATTCACACTGGAGAGAAACCATTTGTATGTAAGCAATGTGGTAAATCTTTCACTCATAATGGTAGCCTTATTGAACATGAAAGAATTCACACAGGGGAAAAACCCTTTGTATGCAAGAAATGTGGAAAGGCATTCATGAGAGCCTCACATTATAAAATACATGATAGAACTCACACTGGGGAGAAATTCTACATATGTAAACAATGTGGAAAATCTTTTAGTAAAAATAGTAACCTTCTTCTACATGAAAGGATTCACACTGGGGAGAAACCCTATGCATGCAACAAATGTGGGAAAACATTCAGTAGATCCTCAAAACATAAAATACATGAAAGAACTCACACTGGGGAGAAACCATATGTATGCAACAAATGTGGGAAAGCATTCAGTACAGCCTCTAATTTTAAAAGACATGAAAGAATTCACACTGGGGAGAAACCCTATGTATGCAACAAATGTGGGAAAGCATTCATTAGAGCCTATAATGTTAAAATACATGAAAGAATTCACACTGGGGAGAAACCCTATGTATGCAACAAATGTGGGAAAGCATTCAGTACAGCCACTAGTTGTAAAGCACATGAAAGAATTCATGGTGGGGAGAAACCCTATGTATGCAACAAATGTGGGAAAGCATTCAGTACATCCTCTTATTTTAAAATACATGAAAGAATTCACACTGGGGA
>PVLA01017989.1:0-15724 GCA_004027455.1 Hydrochoerus hydrochaeris | reverse complement strand
CACCTCCTACCTCCCCCACTATTCCTCCATTGATGTCTTCTCTCCTCCCCCAACCCACCCCCTTCCTGCTCCTCCTCTACGCCACTTTCACCATTGTGTCCACGGCCAGATCACACTCCTCCCTCTGGCCACCATCTTGAGGCCCCACACACTCACTGCCATCTGGCAGCCCTTCCCACATGCTGATTTTGTTACCCCTACTCCAGCCACCTTTGACATGATGCTCACCCCAACCTCTCCTTCCCCTTTGTGAGGTGACAGGTACCAAAGTCTTAATGTGTGTTCATGTTCCTTTTCCCTCTGTGATCTCTCACATATTTTCCACCATGTAACATCTCTTGCTGCTGACCCATTCAATTATTTTTTAAAAAGATTCACTTCATTATTGAATCCTATCCACAAACATCTTTATGTTATTCTCACTTCCACTGTGTCCCCTCAACAAAAGATTGAACTCCCATTATATTTCCCAAGCAGCACAAGATATTCATGCTATATTCAAAATGTCAGACTTTGGTCCTCAATCTGCCCAGGAGAACACTTAGAATGGGTTTCCATGTCTTCATAAGTATAAAAACACAACAAAAGCAAAACAGCCTCAAAAAGGTTACATTCCAAGACCGCCTTAAAAAGCCTGCATTCCAAGCTAAACTCCCAGGCCAATTTCTAGCAATAGCAGCTGCAGCAGCACTTGGAGCTCAAGATAAAACACAGACTGGAGAAAAAAAATCTAAAAACTTGAGCCCTTCCCTATCACCATGCTTCAAGTGCAGCAGAAAAAGGCATGGGCCTGACCTGACCTACAGCCACGACTGGGAACTGGTCTCTTCTGTAATGAAGAGGGCCTCTGGAAGTGTGAATGCCCTGTCTGCCAGAGAGTGAGTATGTCATCACCTTCGCTGTCCTCACAGGTAAGACACTGTCACCTTGGACTCATCACCAGCTGATCTGCTGGGCAGCACCACTGAAGAGGATTGATGGGGCTCAGGACCCACGGCCCTAACTGAGGCATCTGTCTTAGAGCCCCGAGTCTCGCTGGACATCTCAGGTAAAATCCTCTATTTCTTTGTTGACATGGAAACCACCTGTAGTGTTCTTCCACAGTTTTCTGGCTGATGATCCCAGTCTGAAGTCTCCATTGTGGTGGTTGACGGCAAATGGACATTACCTCCCAGACAAGGCCTGTCTCTGAAGATTCCAAACCCTTTCTGCAGACACAGCTGTCTTATTATCCCAACCTGTCCTGTACCCATTTTTGATTCAAAAAACGATTCCCAAACTCAATTTCTCTTATACTTTCTCTGTCTAAAACATGGTTCTCATATTCCAATCCCAAGTGTCATGTGCCACTGACTCAGCCCCTCCCCTTTTTTCCTTCCTCTTTGACATTAGTCTGAGCTGCCTCCAATCCCACTCATGCCACCCACATTACTCAGTCTTCTCTTCCATTCCCCAATACCCACTAGCTGCTAAACATCAATGGGGGCTCCAAGCTATGATCTGGTGCTTATGACCTAATGGTTCTCTCACTCACCTTATGACACCCCTATTCTCCCTGTCCTCCAATCCAACAGCTTCAATCACCTAGTCTAAGATCCCAGAGCTATTCACAGTGCAATAACACCAATTCACCCAGTGGTGCCAAACCCTTACACTACACTGTCTCATATTTTTCCATGTACCTCTCACTTTCCTGTATTAGACCTTAAAGATACATTTTCCATTATTTCTTTACACCATGTTTGCCAAGATTTCTCTGCCTTTACATGGACAAATCCAAACACTCTGCAATCTACACTGCTTACCTAGACAGTCCTACCTCAAGGCTTCAGGGACAATCCACACTTCTTCAGCCAAGCCATTGCTGCTGACCTCACAGCTCTTAATCTTAAAAGTCACACTCTTCTCCAATATACACATAACATCTCCTCTGTTCTCCATCCTATACTCTCACTGTAAAACACATGGCTACCCTGCTCAACTTTCTCTCAAGTCACAAACACAGTATGTCCCATACTAGAACCGAACCAATTTCACCAAAGGTTAAATTCCTGGCTATCACTTTCACCCTCACCATTTGGTTTATAACCTCAAATCACAAAGCCTGTATTCATGATCTCCAGGTACCAACTACAAAACAACAAGTTTTATTTTTCCTAGATTTAAAAAATTTCTTTGATTTCTGAATTCCTAACTTTGCTATACTAGCTCAACCTCTCTATGAGACATCTAAATGTTCCCTGTCAAAGCCTTTCAACCTGCTGCTCCTATACACTCCTCACTTTCTAAACTAAAGGATGCCCTTTCAAGGCCCCAGCCCCTACTCTCCCTAACCCAACCCAAGCTTTCTACCTCTCAAGGTCATAATGATGTATGAGTTTTAAAAAACACACACCTACACACACATGCACACAAATCCTTCTTTACAAGCAGTAGGTTTCCTCTCAGAACAATTGGATAACACAGTACAGAGCTGACCTCCCTGCCTTGGAGCATTTGCCTGAGCAGCCACACTAAGGCAAGAGGCCAAAATGTTCACTCTAAAACCATCAATTATGGTCCAGTCACCCCGTTATCCCATGACCTTATATCACACAGACACTTCCTGCCTCCATGACACTTCTTGCCTTCAGCAAGCTCACTTAATGCTGATACAAAATCCTACAATCGCCATCTCTGCCAGCAGCTCCCCCAACCCAGCTACTTAACTTCCCATTACTAATGTGACCCCCTGTCCACAATTATATTGAGGTCCTACAGATGACCCTACACCTTTCCCTCTCAGTAACAGGATTCCTCTCCCTACAGCTTCTGATACCCAATTCATAGATGCCAGCACAACCAACAGAAACACTCAAAAGAGAATAAAACATACTATAATCAATGGTTCTGATGTAATAGAAAGATTCCCAGTGCCCCTTAAAACATCTTTACAAACAACAAAACTTATTGCTCTAACATGGTCCCTCACATTGACTAAAGTTACAATCATAAACATTTTACTGACTCCCAATATAATTTAACATTCTTTACTGTCATACCACTTGCCAAAAAAAAGAGATCTAATTAACATGCAAGGGACCCCCATCACTAATGCATCTCTCATTCTCAAACTGCTTGAGGCAACAAAACTTCCAAATCAGATAACAATCATTCACTATAAGGGACACCAAACATCATCAGACTCTATGTCTCAGGATGATACCTTTGCAAGCACATATGCCAAATTAGCTACACTACAGCCATATATCTCTCACCATCTTTCCTTATCCCAATCACCTTGTCCTCACCTCAGTATTCACCCACACAACCACAGTTAATTCACAAACCCACTGAGAGCTCATCCTCCCAGATCAACCAGCCATAGACATCATCACTAACATAAATAACTGCTCTCATGTACACACTCTAGGTTTCTTCAATACAGGACACAGACTTTCACTAGCAGAGCTCCTTGTCCTGGCTGAAAGCCCTGGCACAAGATGCTAGTTGGAGCTGACCCATCACCCCAACAATGCAACAGCCCCACTGTGCTGCCCCTCTCCAGCAGGAAGCAGTCTAAGATGAGCACTGCCCCTCTTCATCCATAAATCCAGACAGATAAAAATGATAGGTTCTGCTAACCTGGGTCTTAGCTATCTGTAACAAGACATCTGCCCCACTAGGTACAAGACCCAGAGAAACAACTTATCTCTCAAGAGTAACTTCTATCTTCTTCTTCTCATTCCAGAGATAAACCGCCCAACAGTTTTTGCATCTGAGCCAAGTCCTCTCTAGTCCCAAGACTCCACAATGAGCCAAGACTCTACCTCCAGACCCCAGTAAGTCTTTCTGCCTCGTTTTACACAGGCAGATTCTCCTTCTAATCAACTGTTAAGATGTCCTTTTGCTCACCTCCCTACATTCTCCCCCCAGCCAAAACTGATAAAATTAATCCCACGTCTTTGATCTCATGCAGAGCTGCTGCACCGCTATAAAATTCGCCCATACCCACATTAAGGGCCTCTTCCTACTTTGTCTCTTTCTTATCTCTCCTGTGCTGCTTTAGATTGAGTGCCACAAAATACTCAATTAAGGGTGACCTAAGGTTATAAAAAAGACAGATCTGCTAGCAGGAGGACTCACATGGAAAAGACAGAGGCCACCAAGAGATGGAGTGAAATAAAACAAAACAAAAACAACATCTCACTAGACAGGCACCCAAGAGCTGTTGGAAGCTAGCCTGAAGTGAAAGTGTGTACTGCTAGCCAGGTGTGGTGGTGCACACCTGTGATCCCAGGCTTAGGAGGCCAAGGCACGAGGATCAATGTGAGTTGAAGACAAACACACACACACACACACACACACACAAAGAGAAACCAAATTGTATAGTTTAAAAAGCTAGGACATAAAATGGGTGAATGCTCAGAGAAGTGAAGTATAGTGGAGGCTGCAGGACCAGAGACCACATCACTAACATCTGTTCAAGGAGAAAACAGGGAGCAGACCTGATCAGACTGATGGAGAACCAAAGCTGTCAACTTTAGGCCAGACCAGACTCCATCCTCATAGGCACCAAATAGTCCATGGTCATAAAAATATGGAACTAAAAACAAATAAATAAAAAAATAAAAATAGGAAACTAACTGATGGATGTGGTCATGGATACTAGAGCTGAGTATGTGGTAATGACACAACCCAGTGCACCATTGTCTAATAAAAATGTGACTCGAAGGAGCCACCAGTGTCCCAGAAAACAAACCATTTGTCAGCCTAAAAGATGTGTCATGAGGAGAATAAAAGTACAACATGAGTCCCTATATCTTCAAAAATATCCAGTTCCCTTGTCAGGCAGAGGGTTACTTCTAAACTTCCAAGGTCAAGTTACCTTTGGCAACAGAGATGTAGCTCTGAAGCTGGCCTGACCAAAAGATATGATGTTAACCCTTATAGACCCACAGAGAAAAAAACAAACAAAAATATATAGGGCCATATCCAGATAAGCCAACAAAGTGGGAGAAAACAGAGCTCCTCCTTTGGAAAGCTGTCCTGGAGAAAATATTTAATCAAATTAAAGAGGCTCCGACTGAAGCCCAAGGCTCAGAACTGTCAGATATAACCAAGCATTCCTTCCTCTATGTTCGTGTGTGGAAAAAAATGAGTCTTAACCCTGGCCATAGGATCCTCATATTGTCTGCTAAGTTACTTCTCAAAAAAGACTCCTAAGCCCTAGGATGGGTGCCACACTCAGGGCATTTGAGGGCACTTCCCTACTGACACAGGAAGCTGGCAAGTTGACTTTGGGACAACAACTGACCATTCAGATACTACACTCAGTTATAATTTTAATGAACTAAAAGGGATGCCATGGCTGTGAAATCCAAATTTATTCAATACTAGCAGCTCTTATGTGACAATTTCTACATAAATCTAGAGACAAGAAACACACTTAACCTATCCACTTGTATTCTATTCCATCCAGGAGCCTTCCTTCATGATAGTAGAAATTGTGAATGAGGTCAACTCAAGCCATGGAGATCTTAAAGATCTCCCTCTGAGAGTTGCAGATGTTGAATATTTCACAGATAGAAACATTTTTGTATTGGAAGAGGGCCAAAGACTAAGCAACAAAATGGTGCCATTGGACCCGGTAGTAGCAGCCCAGTCTTTGCCTACTGGAACCACTAATCAGAGGCCTGAATTAGTAACCAACAGGCCCTTTCACAAGCTAAGAACCAGCAGGTTAAAATCTATACTGATTTCAAGTCTGCCTTTGCTCTGCTCCATGTTCATGGGATTATATACAAGCAAGGAGGGATACTCACTGATGAAGAAAAAAGATACAAAAGAGAAAATTTCACAGTTCCTCAGTGCTATGTGAACAGCAAAGAAAGTAGCTGTTGTACAATGCAGGGGACATCCACAGGCTGGTATGATGTAGGCCTAAGCAAACCAAAATGCACAGAGAAGCAAAATGGGCTGTTGTGGTGGCTGCAAAACACAAAAATGGGGTCCTCCACAATCCCTCATTCCAGAAGCCTCACTCCTAGAGACCTCCAATTATACTTCAATTAAACAGAAATACTTCACCCAGAAGCCTGAGAATTAATCAGGTGAGAATCTGGAGATTCTCTGACAGGAGACTGGCTATACCCCAAATGATAGCCCTTAGGTTTCTGAGCATGTTTCACGTGGGAAAATGACATGAGAGACATTACTGAATCATCACAATGTGCAACACAGCTCACTCCAGTGACTGGAGCTGTTAACAGACATTGTCTAACCCGTGCACAAAACAATGTAAAACAAGGGATAGACAGGTCCCAGGTATCCAAGATGGTGTCTCCCAGTGTGAAAACTTCCTTGTGAACCTCACTGAGCTGCCATAAGTGGCAGGGTGTTAACGTATGTTGATCCTAGTAAGCCAAAGCCTCCAACTCAGAGAAAGCACTAAAACTGACATTGGTAGTGTTAAGGGTTGCCATCCCAAGATTTGAACTGGCCCTAAATGTGAGATCAGACACTGGGCCAGCATTCATGGCTGAGACAGTTCAAGAGCTCACACAGATGTTAAAAATAAAATAAAAACTACATACAGCCTACTGGCCTCATAGCTCTGAGAGACAGAATGTGTGAGACATTACTAATTGCTGAAAAAATATTGTTAATAAACACCCTTGGGATAGGATGAAGTTCTGCTCTGAGCTCTCCTCCATGCCTGATTTACATCTACCAAGAACTTCATATTCCCTTATCAAATCATGTATGCCTGGCCATCCCCAATTATAAGTCAAATTATAGGTTATCTCCACAAACTAGAAAAACTAACTGTAAGACAGATGCAAACTTGGGGATTACCATGAAAATTATCCATGACTGGGTACAGGAAAACATGTCTATCGGTTGAACACACTTAATTTACCCCTTGAAACCCAGAAACTATTTAAGTCAAAAAATTAACTCCTACCACCCTTGTCCCATATAGCATTGCCCCTACACCATAATCTCCTCTATCCCACTGCAGTTAATGGTGCAGGAGTTGTGCCTTGGATATAACACAGCTGGCTGAAACCAACAACCCAAGACAAATGGACCAGCCAACAGGATCCAGACTAACCAATCTTGCTGATCCTGTGGGAGACTGACCATCACCAATGATGACAGCCCTGCTCTACTCATACCAAAAGCTGACTAGTATATGCACAGCAGAATTTTGAGGATGGCTACCCTGCTCTGGTCACTCCAGAGGCTGACTAGTTGATGCATGTCAAATGTTGAGGATTGTCATGCAGTTGCAACAAACACATAAGTCTCTTTCCCTTTTTTTGTAGTTCTACATAAGCCCAGTGGGGAACATAGCCCCCCACTACCAAAGTAAAAGATAATTATAGTGATGCTGTCTATTAAAACCCATTTGTTTAAATGATACATGGGGGAAATAAAACAGTAACTTGTGTCCCTGTATGTCAAATTTTATAAATTTCCTTTTTCCCTAACATCCTGTTGTGTCTGAACAGGTAAACCAAGATATAAAATTGTCAAATCTTGACAAATTGCCTTTGTTCTTCTGCCTGTCTACAAGTTCCATGCAAAAGGCCAAAATTCTCTTAACCAAATGTGTAAAACCTGGGACCTGTCCTCTGTCCTTTGCTCAAGCACTTTGATCTGCAGAGCCAGTGTACACTTAAAATAAAGTCATCTTGTTTTTCCCATTGGTCTCTCTTCTATCTTACATCATGCAGCAGTACTTTCATAACAAATTTATGATCATCTTTTCAAAATCATTATGTGAGTCTTCTCTATCCATTTCACTCCTAACCTCAAATTTCAGTGGCCACAACCTATTCTTTGGGGGCACATCAGGACATATAGGGTCACTCTGATCAGATTCTTATTTTAGTGGCCTGCATGCCATTCAGATGACAAAGGCACAAGACCATGTTCACCTCCTTGCTTCTACAAATAGCTGAACAGGTCAGATCATGGTGTGGGGAGTCTCCATACAAGTAGCTGAAAAATTCCCAACATGTTGGGGGCTCCATATGCTGCATTAGGGATGAGGGTGTGGGAGAACTGCTCAGCATCTCATTATCCAGGACTCCACTGGTAGCCAAGATTTAGTTAGGACATTGTATAAATGTCTATTCCTGCCTTACATCCTCAGAACATGGGAGACTCTGGTCACCTCCTAGTTTTATAAGGCTTTGCACACACCTGCAATGCTCAAGGCCTTGTTGCTATGCTGTACTATGAGGTCATAGATATACCTAGTAATAGAAGTTCCTGTAGCAAATGATGCAGAAATAATTTTTATAATTATATTTTATATTGAAGTTATACCAATAGCATACCAAAAGCTATTTACTTTTGAGTCTGGAGATTCCTTTCTGAAGTATACTAAAAGCATTTTCTCATGCCCCATCTCTGATACTTGTGTTTGTATACATTCTTGCTCTGCTATTGAGCTAGAAACTCAAGCATATTTTCCTTTTAGTTACCTATTGTTGAAGAGACATGGTCTTGCTGTGTTGAGCAGGCGGGGATCAAACTTAATCATCCTGCCTCAGTCTCCTAATAACTGAGATTCTAAGGTAGGACACTTGGTCTGGCATGGAAGTAGGTTTTTAGACAGTTTTGCTTTGGTGAATCCTAGAAAAAACTAGAATATGTGTTAAGAATCAAGGCTCCTCTTTCTGGTTTCTCATAACACTGCCTGGATCACATTTGTTATTAGAAGGCTTTATGTTCCCACAGTGGCCAGGTGGAAAGGTTTTAAATTGTAGTAACTGCTTTGTATGACTAAGTACTGGGGCAACCTTTGAGCTGATTGTGGAGTCACTTCTTTAGTGCTAGGCTGTCACTAAGCTGACAGTTCAAAAGCCCTCTGTTGCCTCAGCTTTGCCTTGGAACAACAACCTGGCAGGAAGGTTTTGATCTTTGTTCTGCAGAACTCATGTCTGCCTTCCCCATTGCAGTATCACATACCTCAGTCGAGCTGAGGTCAGTGAGCCCTAGATGTCTTGTCTGAACAGTGGTTCCCAAGATTGTTCACCCCTGATGCTATGCAGCATTCTGAAAGTGAAGATGAGCTTCAATTCTGGCCAGTAAGATGTACCATCTAGTGGAATGTAAGATAAGGAACAGTTGCATTGGAGGTGTGAGGGGAGTGTTGAAGAAACAACACTAAGTTCAGTAATCTCTATCACTTTAAGTTTTGCCATGAGTCTGAGACCCACCTTTATTTAAGGTGAGGGCCAGACATGCTTCGCAGGTGGTCAGGAGTATTTTGCAGGAGTTAGCCTTGGTAAGCGCTGCTGAAATTCCTACAGAAAAACCCGTGAGTGTGATGGGTTTGTAGATCCATAGCAGAGGAGTTGCCTCCCATGCCCAGGATCCTGGGTTCAATCCTCATTATCAAAATCAAAACAATACACAGCACAACACAACACCTCTCAGAAGAATGACAGAATTATTACATCTACTGATGTTTAATTATTTAAATTTGAAGTTCAGGGCAGGCTCATTTCTGGTTTTTATTTTTCTAATACTAAAGGAAGTAATGAACCCTTTTTGAACATAGGAATAACAAATACCATTGAAAACTTCTGTGGTGGCAAGTGTCTACAAACCTAGTCTTCTGGGTGGCTGAGGAAGGAGGATCAAAACTTGATCCCACCCTGCACAATTTAGTGACTTAGCAGTATGTTGTCTCAAAATAAAATTATAAAACCAAGATGCAATGTTAGTGAATGAGAAGACCCTGGGGTTATTCCGCACAAAAAACAAACCAAACCAAACATTCCATTTGCTTATAGAAGATTATCTTCCCATGGTAACAATAAGTAGGATGATGTCATTCTGTATAAAACTACTTTTTATGTGGCCAAAAGAAAGACTTGGGATAATTAATAGAAATATATATCCCTGCCCCAGCCTTAAATAATTAGCAGGTGTCTAGGAGACTCGGGGTTGATAGCCACAAACACACATAGAACAACTCAATGCTTGTATTGTTGAATTGATTCTGCTGACCTGAGGCCAGAGGTCTGAGCATCTCTTGGGAGGATAACCATATACAATATAGCAAACATGGGGGATTTCCATGTATCTTGTCTTTGAAGTCAAATACAGTTTTCACTGTTTTGCTTCATTCTGATCGATTGTCTTGCTATATTCAACATTCTGTTTTGATCAGTCTTATAATTTTCTTATTTTTGTTGCATTTTGCTGTACCTGACTGAATGGAAAACTATTGTGAGGATAACAAGATATACTATGCAACCTATAACTGTTATCCCAGCATCCTGCCCTGAAGTTCTGTGCTAATTTCACTGCATTATTTTTATTGGCTTTGCTCTGTCTTGTTTTGTTGTATTTCACTACCTTCAAAATAAAATTAAAAAAAGAATAAAAAACATATATTTTGAACGTTGTAAGTGCCTTCTAAAGCCCATTATTCTTTGTGTTTTCCTATTGATTCAGGTGTCCCTCTTCTCTTTGGCAAATCTCAAGTGTATTCACAGGACTGACATAGTACACTTGTAGAAACTAGAGCTAGTTTTAATAATTACAATTGCTTTTCTGTCTTGAAAATCAAAAGCAAAATGAATCTCATAATGATCTAATACACATTTTACTACACCCACTCATGTGGTATGGGAATAGGTTATAAAGCTAACATAATATTCAATGGCTTCCATTCATATAAAAGTAACCAGAGGATAATGGAAGAGAAGATTCCATTTTCAGTGGCCATAAGATACTTAGGAATAAACTTGAGATGACTACAAAGCCTGTATTGGAAAAATAACAAGACTAACAAAGGTCAAAAAGTAGATGCAAATCAAGGAAAGATGTTCCATGCTCTTGGAGGACTCAACATTGTAATGTTGTCTCTTTTCCCTCAGTTAATTTTTAGGTCTTGAAAGTGCCCACGAACTGTCCAAGGAAGTTGTTTAACTGATTGCTTCTTTATATCCTGGGTACCAGAACCTTCTCACGGAGCTCTAGTGGCACAATCAGTTAGGGCATGGTACTCATACAGAAGGTTATCAGATAAATTATTCTCAAATATTTTCTCTTATCTGAGAGCTGAATTTTCCTGTCCTTGATGGTGAATGCTGATGTGCAAATTTTAAAAGAACTTATTTTTGTAGTGCTGGCAATAGGTCCCATGCCAGAGAAGCAGTCTCCCACTGAGCTACATTTCTAGGTACAACAGTTTTTAATTTTGGTGAATCCCTTTTAATGCATTTCTTCTTTCATTATACATATCCTAAAAAAATTCAAAAATCAAGGCTGTGATTAGTTCCTTATATATCTTTTTCCAAGATTTTCACAGTGTTAGGTCCTACATGTGGATATTTGTTGCACTTTGTGTTAATTTTTTATATGGTAAGAGCAAGAATTCCAATTCTTTCTTTCACATGTAGGTATGCTGTTATTAAAGCACCCTTCCTTGTCCTTTAGATGGGTCCTCATGAACCATAATAGAAAAAGGAAAGATACTTTCCCATATAGAAATGAGACTAGTAAACTCAGTATTATTGTCTCTCCTATTACCTTAAAAGGCTGTACATAGATCTGAAAATGACTTAGGAATTTTCCATATTGCAATTTTTATCAAAGTTCAATGACCTGTCTCATTCCCTTAAAAGACTTGAAGACAGCAACATAAGAGTAAAATAATTTTCAGCAATTAGTGGTAGTAAATTCCATCAAGACTCTCAATTTTCTAGCCAAATGGTTATATACGGTGTCCTAATATGAAGTCAAAATTTATCAAGAAAAGGTGAGTTATCAGATACATGTTTTAATTCTAAGACCAAAACAGTTGTCCTCCAGGAAAACAACAGGAAGTTTGTTGTCTGATTCACCCAGCGTCCAAACAGCAACTGAGGGTTTTTTGTAGCAGTATCAGGTTCTTTCCACTTATAGAAAACCCATTATGCCACTGGTCCTGCAGAGAGTGAGATGCTCACCATTGGACCTGACATTGACAAGTGACTAATATTGCCCCTTGTGACCCAGGAAATCAGAGTTTCTGGTATGACTGGGCAGGTTATCAAAGTACTGTGCAAGAAAACCATACATTGTTATTTTTATTTTTGACAGTATCCCACTCATCAGGTGTGGTGGCACATATTTGTAATCTCAGTCCTCAATAAGTTGAGGAAGGAGGACCTTGAGATGTAGGCCAGATTGGACTATACAGCAAATCTTCTCTCAAAAATTAAAGAAAACCACCCTGGCCAGAACCCAATGAGCCATCCCTAATTGATTCCCTGTGCCTAGTATGCACTAAACAGGTGAAGACCCCTGAAGATTGGCTGGCCTGGTGGGGAGGAGCAGGCAGCAGAGTGCACCAGTCCCTTGCCAGCGTGCTTGGGAGGAACCATGGCCAACAGGGAAAGGGGCTGAGACCTGCACTGTAACATGTGTGGAGGAAGCTTGGACCATGACAGGAGAGAGAGACAGGAGGAAGCCTCAGTGCAGAACCCTGATCCAGGAGAGGGAAAAACAAGGGAGCCTGAGAGCAGCAAACATGCAACATCAGACATGGCTTCAATTGACATTAAGAGATATCTTCAGGACCTTGTAGACGAGTTCAAAACTGAAATTTTAAATCAGGTAAAGCAAGATATGAATAGAGTAAGAAAAGAAATGCTCTCAGGAAGCATCTCTCAGGAAGATACAGATGGAAGAAAGAAGGAACACAAAAAAGGAGAGAAACATTTGATAAAGAATATAAAGAAAATATAGAATACATGTAGCAGATTCAAAGAGACTACCAGAAAATTAAAAACTCCATTGAAACCTGGCAAAATGCCTTAAAAGAAATTAAGGATAAACTATCAAACCTTGAAGGCAATTTTCAATGTGTGATCATGAAAGGCAAGATCTCTTAAAAATAACAAGGAAACAGGCAGCAGCAATACAAAGCCTAGAAGATGACAAGAGAATCTACAATTTAAGCATAAGAAATATGAATGAAAAAGCAGGAATACATACAGGCAAGTTACAAAGGCTATTCACAGAAATAATTAAGAATTTCCCATGCATGGGAAAAGAAAATGACATTTGGTTATGTGAGGCATAAAGAACTCCAGCCACCTACAACCAAAACAGATCTACACCAGACATATAATAATCAAGATACCAGAAATTCAACATAAAAATATTAGAATATTAAAAGCCATCAGAGAAAAGAAACAGATTACCTATAATGGTAAGCCCATCAGAATCATGGCTGACTTCTCCACACAGACCATCTGATCAAGAAGAGTTTGGAGCAAAGTATTCCAAGCCCTGAAAGAAAATAACCTCCAGCCCAGATTGATGTACCCTGCAAAACTGTCCCTAGAAATTAATGGAGAAACAAGATGCTTCCATGACAAAGAGGAACTGGGGGAGTCTGTGACCACGAATCCAACCCTACAGAGAATACTGAAGGACATTCGAGAGAGATAGAAGAAAAATGCCAGGATTTTAGGAACAGTGGCAGAAAGGCCTCAATGAGTGGGGCAGGCAGTAGAATGAAGGAGAAAACTAGACAAACAAAGGCAGAAAAATAGCATAGCAGAAATAAGGCAGAGAAGGATGGCTAGAATCTCTAACAAAGATGTCCTTGATACACTATATTGTTAATAGTGCACCAGGATTTAAAACCCACATTACTCACACTACTCTGCTTAAATGTATTATATTCTGTTCCAGTCATTCTACCTGTACTAGATTTGAGGGCACAGACAGTAATCCCAAAAATAACAGCATATAGTAAGGTAATCATCCTTAATTTCCTAGTAACTTAATCTAAAGCTCTGTAAAACCTACACTGTTTTACCATGACTGATCATAATCGAATCTGGTTTGATAGGTTGCTGTTTTTTATTGATAGATTTTATTGAAAGCTGTTATGATTGATAATATCAAGTCTGAGAGTATAGGCTACTGCACTTAAGATGACAAGATTCACTGGAATATCCACTCTAGTTTATTACCTGCCTTTGAAGTTTTATACTGTCTACAACATTTTATTTTTACTAATATTTTTATGTACTGCTATATTCAATTATACTGCTATATGCAATTATGCCTGATGATATAGACAATTCTATTGAAGATAATAAGAAACAACAGAGTAATCATTGTAGAGCATCTTGTACTGTGATTTTATACAACTTTTTGGTTTCATGTTTTTATAGGAAATTGTTTTGTTTTGTCTTGCTAAGTTTTGTTTTTCTCTCTAATAAAGAAAGGATAGAAATATATGTAGAGACTCATGCATGCGTGGCTGTTTACACTCTCACTGTTTGAATATCTACTTTGTATGCTTTAATTTTGTAACTTGAACAACTATTTCTAAGAGGACAATATGTAATTTATCAACTAGTGATTTCTTATTATTTATCTTTTTTTTAAATTCTGTATTACCTCTACCCTTTGCATGCTTTTGTTTCTCTTAAATAAATAACAAAAATGAAAAAAAATGGAAAAAAAGGAAAAAGTGTTTTATTTTTAGGTACAAAGTGAATTTCTATGGAGTGCTGGATGTAATCCATAAGCAATTATAATTTGAGGCAAGCAATATGACATTCTTGAATTTCCCTTTTGTCTCTCACCTATCCAGTGGGATCTGTAATAAAACCTGACTCAGAAAAACAGAGTTGCAGAAGTTCGGGTGAATTTGAGTAAATCCCCAGGGGCTAGTCTACTACTGCTTTCAACTCCCCACTTCTCTGCAGCTTTTTCCAGTTTCAACTCAAAGATGGGACACCTGTATCCAGTCCCTGGAACCACAGACCTGTCAGAGTCCCTGCCTGGGATTTCAGTTTCACAGCTGCCTCTTCCAGAACCCAGTGATCCTGAGTGAAAATGGCACTAAATGCTGCACTAACATTCCTCAGTTTCGTTGTTCTGCTGGTTGTTGACATTTTCATATTTTACTACTAAAGGATCATGCTCATGCTATAAACCAGGTTCTGTTTTACATTTTCTTTCTTCTTAACCTTGTTTCCCATAAGAGAACGAGCCTAAAATTAATTTTTTGAACGCTGGGAATGGAACTCAGGGCATCACACATGCCAACCAAGTAAGTGCTCTACTGCTGAGCTACAACCCTAACCCTTTAATTTACTATTTTATTATTTTGAAACAGGATCTCACTAACTTGCCCTGGCTGGGCCCTGACTTGCAAACCTATTGTCTCAGCCTCTGTATTGTATCAGCCAGGATTGTATTGTATCAGCCAGGATTACAGGCGTGTATCACAGCGTCTGACAACATTATTATTCTTAACAACTGAAGGACTATACAGAAGGTTTGTTTTGGCATCTGAGCTGACCTTGGGGTTGATGATACCAGGCTACTCCATTGCCCACCCAGACCTCCAAGCGACCTCTCACCTGAGCTGCAGCCCTGGCAGACACAGCTTCACTGTCTGTGTTGGTCAGTGTTCCTAACACTGGATGTTTAAGTGGTGACGAGCGCTTCCATAACAATCCCTATTGTTTTTCTTTTTAATCACTGTTCTTTGTACCCTTGTTTAAAAAGTCACTAGCAGCAGGACGGCAACAGCCACAGCCCACCCTCTCTGGCCAGAGTGGAGCTTCCCCCTTGAGTTCTGGCCCGCGTCTGCCTAAGGGCACGTTGCCCGGGTAACCGGCTGCTTTTCCAGTGAAGGAGAGATGCCAAGAAGGGAAACCACCGGCTTAGGTCGGCTGGGCTCAGCCTCTGTGCCGCAAAC
>PVLA01017988.1:0-15732 GCA_004027455.1 Hydrochoerus hydrochaeris | reverse complement strand
GGATGTCCACTCTCACCACTCCTTTTCAACATAGTTCTGGAAACACTAGCCAGGGCGATCAGACAAGAGAGAGAAATAAAAGGAGTAAAGATAGGAAAGGAAGAAGTTAAATTATCACTATTTGCAGATGACATGATATTTTATATAGAAGACCCAAAAAACTCCATTAAAAGACTGCTAGAGGTAATAAACAAGTTCCCCAGTGTAGCTGGATACAAAGTCAGTGCTCACAAATCAATAGCATTCCTGTACATGAACAAAAAACTCACAGAGAGAGAAATTATGGAACTATTGCCCCTTACAATAACATGTAAAAAAATGAAATACTTAGCAATCAACCTAATTAAAAATGTAAAAGACCTATATGCTGAAAATCAATCTACGCTGAAAAAGGAGATTGAAGAGGATATTAGAAAATGGAAGGACATTCCTTGCTCTTGGTTAGGAAGAACCAACATTGTGAAAATGGCCATACTCCCAAAACTGTTAAACAGCTTTAATGCAATCCCAATCAAAATACCATTGACATACTTCACAGATCTAGAGAACACACTACTAAAATTCATTTGGAATCAGAATAAATCTAGAATAGCAAAGGCAATTCTAGGCCACAAAAGCAAGGCAGGAGGCATCTCAATTCCTGACTTGAGACAGTACTATAAAGCCACAGTGATCAAATCAGCTTGGTACTGGCAAAGAAATAGACCTGAGGATCAATGGAACAGATTAGAAGATGCAAGCACAACTACAAAGACACTCAGCCACCTGATATTTGACAAAGGGGCTAAATATGTCCACTGGAAGAAGGATAGTCTCTTTAACAAATGGTGTTGGAAAAATTCGCTCTCTAAATGCCGAAGACTGAAACTAGATCCATGCATATCACCATGCACAAAACTAAAGTCTCAATGGATCAAAGACCTCAATATTAAAACAGAAACACTAAATCTACTGGAAGACAAGGTAGGTAGAAGTGTTGGAGACATAGGGATAGGCAGAGAATTCATGAACAAAATGCAAACTGCAGGGGAAACACTTCAAAGAATCAACAAATGGGAATCTCACATTATTGAAAAGTTTCTGCACTTCAAAGGAAATCACCAACAGAGTGAAAGGAAAACCAACAGAGTGGGAAGGAATTTTAACCAGCAACCCCTCAGACAAAGGACTTGTGTCCAGAATATATAAAGAACTGAAAAACATTAAGCCCCCCAAATTCAAAGACCTTCTCCAAAAATGGGCATCTGAGATGAACACACAGTTCTCAGAGAAAGATATACAAATGGCAAATAAAGACATGAAGAAATGTTCACCATCACTGGTCATTCGAGAAATGCAAATTAAAACCACATTGAGATTCCACCTTACTCCGGAAAGAATAGCTGCCATCAAGAAATCAACTGATAACAAATGTTGGCGAGCCTGCGGGGAAAAAGGAACAATGCTCCACTGTTGGTGGGAATGTAGACTGGTGCAACCTTTATGGAAATCCATATGGAGAACTCTCAGAAGTCTAGGATTGGAAGCCCCATTCAATCCAGCTATTCCCCTTCTTGGTATTTTCCCCAAAGAACTGAAAAGCTTGTATCACAGTGATATATGTTCACCCATGTTCATAGCTGCACAATTTGTGATAGCTAAATCCTGGAAACAACCAAGATGCCCATCAACTGCTGAATGGATGAAAAAGATGTGGGATTTTTATACAATGGAATATTACTCAGGTATAAAAAAGGATGACCTTGAGGCCCTCAGGCAAATGAAGACAGCTTGAGACTATGCTCATTAGTGAAATGAATAACAATCACATTTATAAATATCATACTGTGTCTCTAGTGTAAAAATAAGAACTACAATAGTAATAAAACCAAAATGTGCAATTGCTATTGTAAAAAAGAGAGGAAAAGAAAGTGCTCTAAGGGATATAACTGCATGTATGTTTGAGTGTATAAAATAGATGACCATATTGCTGAATTTTTACTGGATCTTTGAGCAGAACTGTTTGTAGTATGACTCTTTGAATATTTATTGTGTACCCTTTAACTTTGTAACTTGAACAACTACATCCAGGATGACAGTACGTAATTTATAAATTACTGATTTCTTAGTGGGGCTTTTTCTCATTCTCCTTTTTCTTTCTTTCTTTTAGAATTCTGTATTGTTGCTACCCTTTTTTCTGTTTTGTTTTTTTTCCTTCTCTTTAAATAAAATTTTTAAAATGTATAGTTGCTATTGTAAAAAAAGAGGAATTGGGAAGCGCTATAAAAGATATAGCTGCATGTTTGTTTAGATGTGTGGGATTGATGATCATATTTCTAGGTTCTTGTTGGATTCTTGAACAGATCTGTTTGCACTTTCACTGCTTTAGTGACCACTTTGTGTCTTTTAATTCTGTAACTTGAATAACTATTTCTAAAAGAACAATGTGTAATATATCAACTGGTGATTTCTTACTGTTTATCTTCTTTTCTTGAAATTCTGTAATATTTCTACCTGTTTCCTGGTTTTTTTTCTCTTTAAAAAAAAACATAGTTTTCTGGGCTCCATCCTCAGTGTTTCTCATTCATTAGGTCTGAGATGATGCTGAACATTGCAATTTTTTTTTTTGGTACTGGGGAATAAACTCACTACCTTGTGCTTGAATTCTGTAATATTTCTACTTTTTTTCCTGTTTCTTTTCTCTTTAAATAAAAAAAGAAGAAGTTAAATGAGTGCTAAACTAGATCTGGAGAAAATATTCAAGAAAAATCTCTACAACAACAATGAATTGAACACAGCTAAAAACACTTAGGAAACTAGTGAGGTCAGTGGGTAAACAGAAACGAAAAAATCAGGAAAAGAAAACCAAAGGATACACCCACAGATAAGGAAGGCAAGGATTGTAAATAACTAACATGTCTCAGTAATTGCTCTCAATGTTAATAGCCTCAACACTCCAATTAAAAGACACAGACTGGCAAGTTAAATCAAAAAACAGGAGGCAACAATTGATAGCATTAAAAAAACTCATCTAATATAAAAAGATATTCACAGACTAAAAATTAAAATCTGGAAAACATTTTATACATCATGTTCTCCAAAACAAGTAGTAATAGTAATTCTAGTTTCATATGTGGTGACCTTCAAGCTAAAAATTATTAGAAGCGGCAAAAAAAGTCACTACTTATTGTTAACGGAACAATCCAACAAGAATAGATAACATTGATTAAAAATATATGCACTGAATCGCTTATCTTTGCAAAACAAAAATTGCTGAAATTAAAAGATCAAGTAAACACTAACCCAATCATAGTAGGGTATTTTAACATCACACTTTTGCAAAGAGATAGATTAACTAAACAAAAAAGCCAATAAAGAAATTTCAGCACTTAACTATATCCTTGAACATATGAGCTTAATGATTATGCAGAGTTTTTTACACTTCTTTGACAGAGGATACATTCTGTTAAGCATCACATGGTGCTTTTTCCAAAACAGATCACATACTTGTCCACAATGCCTGCTTAAATAAATACAAAAAAATAAAAACTTCCTCATCCATACTATCAGAGTACTGTGAATAAAAACAGAAATTAAGGGCAGAAGAAATTTTGGAAAATTCAAAATCTCCTAAAAATTAGCAATATGCTCCTAAGCAACAAATTGGTCACAGGAAAAATCAAAGAAGAAATTTAAAAATTTCTTCAAGTTAATTACAATGACAGTACAGCCAATCAAAACCTCTGAAACACTATGAAAGCAGTTCTTAGAGGAAAATTTATCCCAATTAATGCCCACATTAGGAAAACGTACACACTCAAACAGATAACCTCATGGGATATCTTCAGAAACTAGAGAAACAAATTAGATCCAAATCAAAATTGAGGCGAAAATTATAAAAATGAGACAAGCAATCAGTAAAATTGAGACAAAAAAGATAGAACATAGCACACATCATGACCAAATAGATTTCATCGCAAAAATGCAAGTATGGTTCAACACAGATAAATCAATAAGTGTAATAAATCACATAAACAGGAGCACAGTCAAAAATCATATGATTATATCAATAGACACAAATAAGGCTTTCAACAATATCCAAAATCCTGTATGATAAAACACCCTGATGAAAACAGATAAAGAAGGACCATATTTCAGTATGACCAAATCTATAATGACAAACCAATAGCCACCATCATACTAAATGAGGAAAAGCTAAAAGTACCTTCCCTTAAAGTCAGGAATAAGACTAGAATGTCCACTAGTACCTCTTCTATTCAATATAGTACTTGAAAAGCTAGGCAGAGATATTAGGTAAGAGAAAGAAATAAAAATGATACATATTGGAATAGAAGAATTCAATTTTTCATTATTTGCAAATAGCAAGATACTCTACATAGAAGACTCAAAGAACTCCACAAAAAAACTCTTACAGGATACAAGAACAACACACATAAATCATTAGTATTTCTGTACACCAACAATAGAGTGAGATGGAAATTTTCAAAATAATACCTTTTGTCATAGCTTCAAAAAATGAAATATCTAAGTGTTAATGAAGGAGAGAAAGACCTTTACAAAGAACACTCTGAAAAAGGAGATTGAAAGGGACATTAGAAAAGGAAAGATGCCTCCTGTTCCTGGACAGGCAGAATAAGTCAATATTGTCAAAATGGTCACACTTCCAAAACTTTTGTACAGATACAGTGGAATCTCACTCAAAATACCAACAGCATACTTTATAGATCTAGAGAAAAAAATCCTAAAATTCATATGGAGTCAGAAGAGAATCAGACTAGCAAAGGTAATTTTGGGCAACATGAGCAAAGCAGGCAGCACTATAATACCTGAGTTCAAGCTACATCTTAAAGCAATAGTGATAAAAATGGCATGGCACTATAACAAAAACATTGATGGATCAATACAATAGAATTGTGGATACAGAAACTTCTCCAGACAAATTCAGCTATTTGATATTCAACAGTGAGGTGAAAAGTTTATGTTGGAGAAAAGATAGCCTATTCAACAAGTGGTGCTGGAAAAACTGGTTATCTGTATGCAAAAGATTGAAACTGGATTCTTGTCTCTCACCAGATACTGTATTAAATCAAAATCAAAATAGAACAAAGATCTAAACATTAAAACAGAAACATTAAACATACTGGAAGATAAGAAATGTACAAAAATGAAGATAGGTATAGGAAAAGATTTTCCAGTAGAATTTCAATTGTATAAGAAATAACAATAATCAACAAATGGATGATGTCAAACTAAAAAGCTTCTATGCAACAAAGGAATCAAAATTAGAGTGAAGACCTACAGAATGTGAAAATAGTTTTGCCAGGTACTCCTCAGAGAGAAGATTAGTATCTAGAATATAAAAAGAACTTTAAAAATTAAACCACCTAAAATTAAAGACCCAGTCAAGAAATAAAAAAGAGAAATAAACAGGCACTTCTCAGAGGAACAAATACAAATGGTCAACAAATACCTGAATAAATGCCCAACATCTCTTGCTATTAAAGAAATCCAAACTAAAACAACACTAATATTCCATCTTGCTCCTGAAAGAATGCCAATCAAAGCACAAATGCTGGTAAGGCTGTGGCAAGAAAGGAACCCTTCATTTTTGGTGGGAATGTAAACCAGTACTACCAGTATGGAAATCAGTATGAACACTTCTCAAAGAAGTGAAAGTAGAAATTCCTATGAACCAGTGATCCCTCTGTTGGGTATCTGCCCCAAGGAACTTAGGATATCATACTACAGTGATACATGCATACCAATGGTTATAGCAGTACAACTCATAATAATTAAATCCTAGAAATGGCCTGTATATACATCAATGGTGATTAAATAAAGAAAATGTATTATCTGTATATAATGAAATACTACTCTGCTATAAAGAATGACAGACTTTTGACATGTGTAGGAAAATGGATGCACCTGGAAAACATAATGTTGAGTGAAATAAAGCAACACACAAGCTTAACCACTGTGTAGTGTCTCTCATTTGAGTGAGATAAAGTAAAAACAAAGAAAATAATAAAGGATGGGTAGAAGAGGATGGATCTCTTGCAGTATTGAAATGGTCCATGGGAAAAAGAATGAGGGTTGAGGAAGGGGGAAAGGAGAAATAAGTAAAATAAGTACATGCTATGTAAAGGAACTTAATGTAAACATTATACACCATAACATGAGGGAAGATTAATACTATGAACAAGAGTGCTAACTGGGATAGGAGAATTGGAGAACAAGGGAGAAAGTGGGAGGGAGGAGAATTTAAGAGGAAAAAAAGAATCTGTGGTATGTAAAAAGAATTTAAAACAAGAGTTTCTTCACAGTGACTCCACAACGTTGAGTCAATAAAACAAACAAAAACCATACAGAAAAATGGACAAAGGATTTAAACAGGTACTTCTCTAAAGACAGTATTTAGATGACCAATGAATACATAAAAAGATAATCAACATCACAAAACCCTTAAGGAAAAAATCCAAAACCATAATGAAATTCCACTTCACACACATTAATGTAGTTATTAATAATAATAAAACATAAAACTATTAAGCAATGGCAAGAATGTGGAGAAAATGGAACTTTTTTGCTCCTGGTGGGATTGTAAAATAGTGTAGCTGCTGAAGAAAGCAGTATGGTAGTTTCTCAAAAACTTACATATAGAATTAACAGATACAAATAAAACACAACAGAATAGAACCATTCAAAACAAAAGAATTATGTGTGATAGCATGGACAACTTTTTTGAGGAAAATGAGACATTATAGTAACCATCATTCATTTCCTGTCACCTGGTTTTGAAATTTTAGTCTTTTGATTGGTTTTATATTATTTTGTTATGTTTGATATTATTATATGTGAAGGTATGCTCAACTATTTCAAACAAAACAAGAGATATTATGATAACCACTGCTGATAACCTGTTGCCTTATTTTGAAGTCCTATGTTGTTGCATTGTTCTATTCTAATTTGCTTTGTTTCATTTTATTCTCTTTAAATAAAAAAATTTAAAATGATTAAAAGATTCAACACTCTACTTCTGATTATATAACTAAGATAATTAAAAACAAGTGTTAAAATATATTTGTATATGCATGTTCATACCAGCACTATTCACAGTTACTAAAACATGAAATCAATCCAACTATGCATTAGTAGAAGAATGAAAAAACAAAACGTGGCATTTTACACAATGCAATAACATTCAGCTTTTAAAAGGAGTCAAATTCTCCAATAAGGTGACAATATTCTGATAACATTATAAATAAGACATCATACTAACTAAAACAAGCAATCACAGACGTAACACATTATCTTATTACATGTGATACATAGAAAATTCAGAAACAGAAACTAAAATGACAGGTTGTAGGGGCAGGAGAGAGAAAAGTAAGTTAGCATCAAATGAGTTTTATCTTGGAAAAATGGAAGTTCTGGAGATGGATAATGGTGATGGTGATGAGTGTATAAAAATATGAATGCATTTAATGCCAATAAACTGAACACAAAAGGACTGAGTGGTAAATTTCATATTATACCACAATTGAAACTTATTAAGACCTACCTATCATATTTCTAGTCCTTATTAATACTATATAAGTAACACAAAATTTTGGGAAAAAAGCTGAAAATGTTTGTATTCTAGAGCATAGTATAACAATGTTCATTTTAATATTTTAAAATGATTCCAAAATCTCAGAACAAATTTTGCTTTGTAGAAAGGTGCTTTCTCTAAGGTACACTTCTAACAGCAATTTGAGTTTCTCAACCTCGAAACTATTGACATTTGGGGCAGCTAAGTCTTTGTTGTGCTTTGAGGCTATCTAATGCATTGCAGAATGTTTAACGGAGTATTTGGGATCTACTCAATAGGTATAAGTTGTAAGAGACACTGACTGAGCCTTTCAAAATGGATTCCTGGAAAAGCAAAAATGGGGTTTCCTACACAGGAATAAGATAGCTTTAACATGTTAAATGTCTGTAAGAATATGAAAGTAAACTTTACTTTAAAAATATTGCTGAAAGTGGTTGGGTTTGTAGAGACAGATGATCTGATCACTGAAAATATTTAAGTGATTCTTAGCTCATTAACACATTTACTCTATAGGTAGACAAATGACTTATTTCTTTTTAAACTTTTTTTCTATAGTGTAAGTGGCTTCTTGATATCATTTCTGTGCCCTCACTGGCCTCTTTGAGCCATCAAAAAAATTCAGTGGCTGTGCAACTCTGAGTTTAACTTTGGGGTAGGACAAATTTTTCACATAGTTATTTTTGCTATAAACTTAAACTATCCAAATTAGGAGTCTTATATTAAATTATGAAAGTATTGGAAGAAAATATAGGGGAAAATTCAGGACACTGGCTTGTGTAAAGATTTTTTAATACAACCGTGAAAGCATAGGCAACAAAAACAAAATTGTCAAATTGAAAATTTTTGTCAATTTTCCTTTGCTGTGCAGGAACTAAAAAGTTCCTGCACAGCAAAGGAAACAATCTGAGACAAAATACAGAAAAGTAGAAGATATATACAAATCATAAACCTGACAAAGTTTTAATAGTCACAATTTTAAGGAACTCAACTACATAGTGCAAAACCCTAAATAACCCAATATAATAGTGGACTAAAGAATTGAAAAAACCTCTCTCAAAAGTAGATATAAAATAGCTAACAAATATCTAAAAATATATTTGACATCAGTAATCATCAAGAAAACGCAAATCAGAAATTACAAAGAGAAATCATTCCATTCCAGTTAGAATAAGTATTAGCAAAAAAGATTTTAAAAACATCAATTCTTGGTGAGGTTTTGGATAAAGGAGAACTCACACACTGCTAGTGAGAACATAAATTAATAAAAACATTACAAAGATTCCCCCAGAATACCAAAAATAAAACTATGGTGTGATAAATCTATTCCACTACTGGATATTTATAAAAATAAGATGAAATCAGTATGTCAAGACATCTAAACTTCCATATTCATTGTAGCAGCATTTTTCACAAATATCTAAAAACTTAAAACAAACTAAATGTCCATCAACTGATGAATGGATAAAGAAAAAATGGTATAAAGGTATAGTAAAATACCATTCAGCCATAAAAATGCAAGAGATTCTGTCAACTGCAGTAACATGGATTGACCTGGAGGACATTAAATGAAATAAGCCAGATCATAAAGACAAGTACTGCATGATCTCACCATATGTGAATCTAAGAAATTTGACCCAGTGAAAGTTGGGAGTAGAATAGTAGTTAACAGAATCTGATAAATAGGGAGATAGAGGTATAAGGAATAGTTGATCAATAGGTACAATTTTACATTTAAAGGAGTAATAGCTGTTGTTCTGTGGCATGGTAAAGTGATATAGTTAATAAAAATGAATCATACAGGACTTCCAGGAAAATGGCAGAGTAGTGTGCAGCAGATAAAGAACCTCTCCAAGTTTTGGTGTCCAGACACTAGAATACAGCAACACGAGGAAAAGAAAGAGGAGAGAGGTGGTTCCCATGGACACAGGAAGGATTTGAACTAAGACGTGAAGCTCATGGAGAGAGATAATTGAAGAATTTGGCAAAAATAAGCAAACCAGGGCAACAGTCCTACCATACAGGGTGAAACAGCAAGGAAGTAATGTAGCCCCCAATCGCTGTGTGACAATGGAGGCCATACGAGCTGGGAAGAAGGAGCAAGGAAGCTGTACAGCCTGCCTGTGTGCCAGTGCAAGCCTTGTTGGCTGGAGAGAAGCAGCAAAGAAGTCAAGGAGCCTCCCTGTGTACCGACCTAAACCCTGTTGGCAGAGAAGCAGCAAGGAAGCTGCCTTCGCCTCCCGCCCCACTCCTACCTGAAAGCAACCAGATACAACACAGGCTGAAATGATAATAACTGAGGTAGAGAAGTAACCTGACATTCATCTTGTTTGATTGACTTTGCAGGCCTAGGGCCAGTAGTCTGGTCAACTATTTAGAGGATAATAATATTCAGTATAGATATGATTGTGGATTTCCTATTGTTCTATCTGTGTTGAGTTTTGTTTCATTTTAGTGTTCTGTTTACTCCGTTTAAAATAAAAATAAGTAATTTTCTAAAAAATAAAATGAATTATACATCTAAAATAGTTTGAATAGATTTGCATATGTTTTAAAGCTACATAATGTCATTTGTTTATTTTTACTAGTACAAAATGTCTTTACAGCACATATTGTTTACATTCATCATAAGAAGATATACATTTACACAACATATATTAATTCTTTTGAATTTTCTTCCCCTCCATTATATCCTCCTCCCTCCATCTCTAGACCCTCTTCTCATTTGCAAAATATCTATTTCCCTGTTACCTATTATGCATCTTTTATTTGGCTGTAAATTATTTATACTTTGGGTTTCTCAAATAAGAGAAACCATACAAAATTTAAACTTGTATTATGTCATTTATTCCATTTAACAATAGAGTCTCAAAGTACATCCATTTTCATGCCAATGACTCAATTTTTCGCTCTTTATTGCAGAGTAATACTGCATTGTATATAAATACCGTAGTTTTTATCCATTCAACAGTTGATGGATATGTAGACTGCTTCAAGATTTAGCTATTATGAGTTAAGCTGTTTTAAATACGTATATGCATATATCACTGCAGTATAATGTATTTAACATTTTCAGGAGAATACCTAGAAAGGGACTATCTGAATCAGATGAAATCTGTACTTTCAGTTTTTTTAGGACACTCCATAGTGATTTCCTTAATGAGTATACTAGCTTATATTCCCTCAACAATGAAAGAAGTTTCCCTTTTCCTCATTGCCTCACCAGCATTTATTATTTGACTTTCTGATAATAGCCATTCTTTGTGATATAAGATGGAATCTCAATGTTGCTTTGTTTTTGTTTATATTTTAAACAGAATAAAATGAAATAGAATAAAGCCCATAAAAAAAACTAAAGTGAAAAAGACTTCACAACAGGATAATGGGAAATCAAGAATGACTACCATAATGCCTCTTGTTATCTTCAAAACAGGTGCCCATACCATCAGACATAAAATCAAACAAAATGAAACAAAACAGAATAAAACCAAACCAAACAATGAAAGTGATAGAGGACTTCAAAACAAAGCAATAGGAAATTAAGAGTGATTATCACCTTCCCTTTTTAGATGCTTCCTCCTCTTTTACTTTCACAATATCTACTGGACACTTTAGATCCCACTGACTCCTTTAGTTTTTATGCTAGAGAAACAACACGATGTTTCAGTGTGATTGCAAACCATTTCACCCATGAGCATGATCTCAGATTGTATCCATTTACCTACAAGAGCCTCAAGGTTATCTTTCTTTATAGCTAAGTAGCTTTCCATTGTATAAGTCACCATAAATTTCTTATCTATTCTTCATTTAATGGGTAAGTTACTCCTGCTTTTTCTGGGTTCCCATTAATGGAGCATTGTCTTCTCTACTGTGACCTGTAGTCCATGAATTTCTTTTCAAGTCAGAAGGAAGGAAGTGGGTTCCCTCAACCCAGGAAGAACCTAAAGTGAGAACTGAAGCCCACATAAATAGTAAAAAGAAAAACTTAAAGAAGAAGGCAGTAACTTATGGCGCCTTCACCCATAGCCCGTCCCATCATTCAAGAAGAGCTGTTGAAACCTGGGGATGTATGGTCACAGTGATGGTGGCAACTGGCAAGCCCAAAGGCCTCTGCAAAGAGACATGCTGGCAGAGGGGAGCAACAGACATAGAGGACTGCACTGGCTTGTGTTGAGTGTAGAGGACTCACTGCTCTCATGGGAGAGGGCAATTGGCAGGGAGGCATTTTGGAGTCAGGCAGGATAAACCTGGAACCAGAACTGCAGCCACCTTCCTTCAGCCACTCCTAGCATGGAGCAAACTGGTAGAAACTGCTTGGACTGAGTCCTGTCCCTGTGCACATTCCAACAGACATTGCTGTGATTTCCTTAAATCTACCCCCAACCAGGCACCACCCCCTGCACGTACTCTATGTGGTGGGAGCTTTGTTTTATTCTGTTTCCATTTGTCTAACTGTATTATATTTGATGGTATGTGAAGCTATTTCAAAGATAACAAAATATATTATGATAACCATTTTTTATTTCCTATTAGCTTTATTTGAAGCTCTGTATTGCTTTCATTGTTGTGTTCTGACTGATTTTTTTCTATTGTGTTTTGATTGTATCATGTCTGATGATATAGGCAACTACTTTGAAGAGAGTAAGATGCGTTATGACACCCATTGTGGATTTAAAACTATTTTCTTTTGAAGTCCTACACTGTTTCCATTATTTTGTTTTCATTGGTTTTATTCTGTACTATTTTGTTTGATATTATTGTGCCTCATGGTTTGGGTAATTCTTTTGAAGATAACAAGGGGCATTATGGTAGCTATTGGAGATGACCTTGTATTTTGTTTTTAAAACATGTTTTTAAACCATGTTCATCCTTTTGTTTTGATTGACTATTCTATTTTGATTCATTTGGTTTTATTCTTTTTAAAATAAAAAATATTAAGGTGATGTATATGCTAATTTCTCTAATTTTCTCATTCTTTAATGTGCATATGACATAATCAAATCTTAAATATATACAAATATTGTATGTCAATAAAAAATAAAATCAATAACAAAACAAATGATGAGTTTTAGGACTTTGGATTTTTATGACCATATCTATCATTTCTTTAGTCTGTACATAGGACATAATTCATTACTCTCATACCAATGTTTATGAAAAAACATAGTTTCAGTTTTCTATGAAATAAAGCTGTAGCTCAGGGAAATAGTGTCTTAAAAAAAGGCTTCATGACTAAGAAGTGGATTATAGGGTCTTTGTGACCCAGAATTTCCCTGTTTCCACTAATCTACATACAGCAACTTTCATGGTAGTTCTAAGTACTTTGATTCAAAGAAGATTCCACTGAAGAGCAGGGAACAGCTCAACTGTATCATTCTTTCAGCTTGGAGACCTTTATGGTGGTGTGGTAGTTCAGGGTACAAGAACAAAAATGGCGTTAAGAGACTAGTTATCCTGAAATACCAAGGATCAGTATTTTCTCTCAGCAAACAAATTCAATCACCAAATGTACTATTTAGGATAGATAGATAGATAGATAGATAGATAGATAGATAGACTGGCTTATGCAACTATGAAGATGAAAAAGTTCCATGATATGTTACCTGACACAAAAAGACTCATGACACTCATTGGGATAATACCATCTGAGTCAAAAGGCCTGAGAACTAAGGGAGCCATTGATATAAATCCTACTCCAATGGTAGGAAAAGATTGATGTCCTAGCTTATGCAAGAAAGAAGGAAGCAAAAAGGGGAAATTCCTCAATGCTCTGTGTGCTGCTAAATCCCTCAATAGATTGGGTGTTACTCACCACAGTGAGAGGGACAATCAAGTCATTGAGCCCACCAATTTAAATGTTAATCTTATGTGGAAAAGCCATCAAACTCACAGCCAGAAATAATGTTTAATCAAGGCATCTTGGTCAAGTTGACACAAAAACTTCACTGCCATACTCTGGCTATCTAGAGCTGGGATATTAGGGAGATCCCTGTTGTCTGAATACATAAGACACCATGTTGACTGTTACACAACCTTAAAGATTAATCGTATTCAGAGTATGGTACTGGGCCAGTAGTGGCAAACAAATCATCCTTATTTTCCAAGAAGGCTTCCATTTAAACTCTAAAAGTACCAAAATTTGGAAAATTATTTGGTCATGAGTAAGGTAGGATGGTTGGTCACTTTATTAAGGCAACAACAGCATAACCTGGGAAACTGTTAAAAATCCAAATATTTCTGGGGATTTATCTCAGCAGCACAAGTGCCTGCCTGTCAAACACAAAGTAGTGAGTTTGATCCTTGGTACCAAAAAAAAAAATTGCAATTTACAGCACCATGTCAGACCTAATGAATGAGAAACACTGAGGATGGAGCCCAGAAAACTATGTTTTTTTAAAGAGAAAAAAAAAACAGGAAACAGGTAGAAATATTGCAGAATTTCAAGAAAAGAACATAAACAGTAAGAAATCACTAGTTGATATGTTACACATTGTTCTTTAAGAAACAGTTATTCAAGTTACAGAATTAAAAGACACAAAGGGGTCACTAAAGCAGTGAGAGTGCAAACAGATCTGTTCAAGAATCCAGCAAGAACCTAGAAATATGGTCATCATTCCAACATACCCAAACATACATGCAGCTATATCTTTTATAGCACTTCCCATTTCCTCTTTTTTTACAATAGCAATTATATATTTTTAAAATTTTATTTAAAGAGAAGGAAAAAAAACAAAACAAAAAAAGGGTAGCAACAATACAGAATTCTAAAAGAAAGAAAGAAGGAAGGAAGGAAGGAAGGAAGGAAGGAAGGAAGGAAAGAAAGAAAGAAAGAAAGAAAGAAAGAAAGAAAGAAAGAAAGAAAGAAGAGAATGAGAAAAAGCCCAACTAAGAAATCAGTAATTTATAAATTACGTACTGTCATCCTGGATGTAGTTGTTCAAGTTACAAAGTTAAAGGGTACATACATAGTAAATATTCAAACAGTCAGATGACAAACAGTTCTGCTCAAAGATCCAACAAAGATTCAGCAATATGGCCATCTATTTTACACACTCAAACATACATGCAGTTATATCCCTTAGAGCACTTTCTTTTCCTCTCTTTTTTACAATAACGATTACACATTTTGGTTTTATTACTCTTGTAGTTGTTAGTTACTTTTTACACTAGAGACACAATCTGATATTTATAAATATGATTGTTATTTATTTCACTAATGAGGATAGCCTCAAGTTGTCTCCATTTGCCTATGAAAGTCTCAAGGTCATCCTTTTTATAGCTGAGTAATATTCCATTGTATAAAAATGCCACATCTTTTTCATCCACTCTGCAGTTGATGGGCATCTTGGTTGTTTCCAGGATTTAGCCATCACAAATTGTACAGATATGAACATGGGTGCACATATATCACTGTGATATGAACTTTTCAGTTCTTTGGGGAAAATACACAGGAGGGGGATAGCTGGAGTGAATGGGGCTTCCAATACTAGTCTTCTGAGAATTCTCCATATGGATTTCCATAATGGTTGCACCAGTCTACATTCCCACCAACAGTGGAGCATTGTTCCTTTTTCCCCGCAGGCTCACCAACATTTGTTATCAGCTGATTTCTTGATGGCAGCTATTCCTTCCAGAGTAAGGTGGAATCTCAATGCTGTTTGAGTTTGCATTTCTCGAATGACCAGTTAAGGTGAACATTTCTTCATGTACTTATTTGCCATTTGTATATCTTTCTCTGAGAACTGTGTGTTCATCTCAGATGCCCATTTTTGGAGAGGGTCTTTGAATTTGGGGGGCTTGATGGTTTTCAATTCTTTATATATTCTGGACACAAGTTCTTTGTCGGAGGGATTGCTGGCTAAAATTTTTCCCACTCTCTTGGTGTTCTTTTCACGCTGTTGGTGATTGCCTTTAAAGTGCAGAACCTTTTCAATAATGTGAGATCCCATTTGCTGATTCTTTGAAATGTTTCCCATGCAGTTTGCGTTTGGTTCATGAATTCTCTGCCTACCCCTACGTCTCCAAGACTTCTACCTACCTTGTTTTCCAGTAGATTTAGTGTTTTTGTTTTAATATTGAGGTCTTTGATCCATTGAGACTTTAGTTTTGTGCATGGTGATATGCATGAATCTAGTTTCAGTCTT